>JAAZTK010001408.1:0-14217 GCA_036507255.1 Megalothorax incertus
GGGGGATAAGAAGATCAAATTGTGCATATGCTACCCTTGATCCCTTTTGGCTGGGATTTGGAATAGGCAAATACATTACAATACTATTACTACAATATATTTCTGGCTTTTTGGCTCGAGATATTTTTGCTCGAATATCCTCCCATTTGTTTGTAAATTAAATACATGGACTGTAATACTACGGTACGATACTACAATATTGCACTGAGGATGAGGACGATATAGGAACAATGCATTTATACGGTTCATATAAGATTTGTATTTTTGTATAGTAGTGATATTTGGAATTCTTTTAGAACTTTTAACAATAAGGATTCAAATGAAATCCATTAGCAAATGATTTTGAAAAAAGAAACCCTTATTTTTACTTCCTTTGTCCTTATCAAATGGATTGGGGTGTCATATTATGTGGACATTGGATACTTTAATGTTAATCCAAGTGTGATTTCCTTTGATTACAAAAAACATTGTTTTGATTAAAGGATTCAAAAGACTTCATGTTTTGGTTATTTTTGGTTGGGATTTTTTTTGTATTGTAGCTTAAATTCAATCAAATTAGGGCTAGAATTGAATAGGATTGAATTCGAAGAAGTGTGATTTGTCAGTATTGCTTTACTTGGCAGATTCTCTTCAATAGTTTCGCCCCTCGATAAGAATCTCCTCATTACTTTAACATATCAAATTAGACTTGAGGGTTTTTTATCATACCGTCATCCATTTAAATCCAAGGTTGAAGTGTTAAGTTTGAAAGGTTGAAGTTGAGTAGAAGAGGGGGTTAAAAATGGAAAGAGTTAACAGGG
This sequence comes from Megalothorax incertus, assembly GCA_036507255.1. Taxonomy (NCBI): domain Eukaryota; kingdom Metazoa; phylum Arthropoda; class Collembola; order Neelipleona; family Neelidae; genus Megalothorax; species Megalothorax incertus. The sequence continues at coordinate 801 of JAAZTK010001408.1, forward strand.
TGGAAATGAGAAGGGGATGAGTAATTCATTATAATTTGTGTTTCATGTAAAAAAAGATAGAAGAAAAGGCTGACGATGTGATTTTTTCATTTAAAAAGGATTCCGCATATAATTACATTTTTACGAACAAATCCTATTTCCTTCCTACATTGGGGGATTAGATGAAGAAGTCGAGCCACCAAATCTCTGCAGTCTGGCATTTGAATTTTATAACCGCTCCGAGTCCTCAAATTCTACTCTTGGCCGTCATTTCGGTCCAATTTGACGTGGATTATAATGCAAAGACACCTACTTTTATATCCTAGCGTCTAGTACACTATCTTCTCTCGGATTCCCTAAAGGACTACTAAGGCATATGAGGAGACTTGAAGCATGCAATGAATTTCATTCTAGCAAAAGAACCCTTAAGATATTCTCAATGAAATGAATTGCTTCAAAACTTTATGAAAAAGAGTTACAAAAACTCTTCTCGCGCTTTCTCCTCATGTGAAAGTGCATATATTATGGGATGAAAGAAGGTTCTAACATAGTTTCATATAAAGTTTCTTACATCATTGAGCCTGGACGTTTAGCGACAAATAAATGGCTCTTTTGCATGCTGGTAAAAATAGATCTGGGTGAATACGCCAAAAATAAATTGCGCACCAAACCATTTCGCTGAACTTATATTCCGAAATGTTTTGAATATTTCCAAATCTTAACTTTTTTAATCAATAGATAGTTTAATGCCAAGTAGTAATACAATAATTTGAAATAATCAGAGAAGCTTTGTATAAACGCAAAGTTACAGATGCCTAAAATGTCATTTGCCGTTTTAGGCCCGACTTTTTTTCTGGAAATAACTTGGAATTTTTACATAGAAGCTCTGGCAAGAATACCAACTTTTATTCACCCTTTGGGAAACAAATGCTTCTGCTCCTCCTTAAATTCACCTCTTTTTCTCCCTTACTTTCCCCATTTGAAAAATACATTGCCAGATTACTTGGTAGATACCACTATTATTACGGATATGGATATACGTATTATAGAGACTATGTCCATGATATTTTATAGGAATTGTCAAACTCGAAATTAGAAAAATTTCCAAATTTCCAAATACGAGTATATTTTAACATGGATTATAATGTGCTTTATCAATTACATATGACATTTTGATCTATCCTTAATTTTGCTGAACTAAAATCGCAAAGAAAAACTGGAATCAAATGCTATCCTTTGGCTGAATCATCAGGGCCGATTTTGGAGGTAGGTTAAGCCATACGAGGGAGCAGTTCGAGCTCTTTTGGCAAAGACTCTTGCAAGGATTCGGGATTTATCCAACCAGAAAAATATCTCTAGAGTGTTATTTCGAGCGGGGATTTTCCCCGTAAGGATTACACGGGGTGGCAGGTCATTCTTTACGGTGAGAGAAGGAGGAGAGATTTCAGCCGCAGTGACAAATCGAACAATCCAAAAATCTAGAATTTTTTTTGCATTGAAACATTTTGATGGATTCTTGAATTGCGATTTTTTATCTTATTTTTTTTTAAAAAAAGTGTTTGGTTTCAAATAACAAAGAGCAAACAGGCTGCTCGGAGAGCAATAGGATTTGATCAGGGTCGAATTGAATGGTTGGGGGCGTAGCAATTTTCTTGTGGCCCTCTGCCAAATCCATTCCTCGGGTGTTTGGTGGAGGGATATTAAGGGTTTATTCTTTATGGTCAACTTGTTGTCTCTCTAGCTCAAAAAGGGAGAGCTTCAAGTGGAGGAGGATTCCAAAATCCTATAAAAACTCACACTCCCGTCCCGCGTAAATATCACACAAGTGCGAGAAGGCTGGTCTTAAATTTGGTGGGGAGTTTTTCAAAGAAATTATTCAGAAATTAAGGGGGGTATTTCATGATATAATATTACTACGATATAATAATACATCCCCGAATAAGGGGAAAGTAGGAGTGGATTCTCTCCATAAATCTGGTAGCTTTCTCTCCGAAAAAGCTCATGAACAAATGGATGTAGTGCTACGTGATGCTGTGGCGTGCTCGGAGGAGAATATAATGAGAGATGAGACTACAATTCCAAGGTCCGCTGAGCCCAAGTACCTCCAGATAGAATATATGGGTCATAAAACAGTAGGGGATCCTCATCCACTGGAATAAACCCCTGAGGAGGCCAGCTCGAAACGAGGATTAGGTCGAAACTTGGTCGAGTTAACCCTTGAAATCGCTTGGAAATCAAAATTGGAGCTCCTCCTTACATTTACTACACCCTGTAGTCTCTGAGGAGATAGATTAGATTGATTCCAAATCTTCCAAGTCCACCGACTTTTGATTTATTACAAATTGGATTATAGATTAAGGGGGTGGAGGCTGATCGGATCCTTTCCAATCCTTTCTCATACAAATTGAGCCCGGGTTATTATGTAAAAAAATGCCCAAGGAAGATTTGGAGTGTGTATTTAAACTGATATGAGAGCATGTGTACACATATCATGGGATTGTTTGATGAGATTGCATTTAGCATGGCTCTGGTACTAATTCACCCTACGAGTAACGAGTACGAACAAATTGTAAGGGTATATCTTTTGCTTGTGACAGAGTACAGGAGAGAGGAGGTCCATAAGCAAGATGAATTGAGTCGGGGTGATCAGCCAGAGATGTTTGATATAATGGTTAATTTGTCTAAGCTCTTCTACTGGGCCCTAAACGGCCAAATCCATCATCGTCTAATGTCCCTCCGCCAGAAGCACGGCAATTCTCAGCTCTAGTCATTCTAAAGACTTATCCCCGCCTCCCCGCCTCCTCTTTTTCAACATTTTTCCTTCACCAAAAGTATTTTGTAGTTCCCCTCCGCACTCTCAATATTTCTCTGCTGCTCCTCCTCTAAAGCCCCTCTTAATATTCCTACGAAAATGAGGTGAAATGATGTGAAATACCAATTTGTTCCTCGAGGATTTTCCAAAGTACTTGCATCCTTAAGTATCTATTCGTATGAGCCCAGTTCTAGGAATTTATACTCAAAGAACTTGAGAAAGATCAATGTGTGAGATCCGTCCCCAGTTGAATATTCAAATCGTGGTGAGAATTCTGATGACATTGAATGAATATCGTATTGAATTTCAAAGATTTAAAGATTTTGAGCTGGATTTTTTGGGAAGGATTTAAATTTTTATATGGATTTAGAAATATTTCAAGAGATTCTTGAAATAAAAGTGACAATTTCCCATCCTATTGATGTCCAATTGAGATGAATCGATTAAATTTTATTTAGGTTAGATTCTATTCTGATATCCTAGAGCATAACGGCCTATAGTTAAACATTTGCGATAAAATATATAAGTTCCAGAGGATTTTGATTTGACTTTTTGAGGTTTAATAAATCATTAGAGACAAGTCTAATCTAATGCAATCTACAGGAGAGGCTCGGAGGAGAATGGCGTAGGAGCTGAGGAGGAGGAGAGGTATAATGGTTAATAGAGTCCTTGGTCCAATGTTAATAAAAACGGAGGAGGAGGAGGGTGGTGGTGAAGGTAATTAATCACCCCCTTCTGGCATCAGGTTGAACCCCCCAAAGAATCTCCTCAATCCTTTCCAATCAACGTGACGGCGAGCGGAGCAAAAAAACGACGGCAAATCCGAAATGATCCGATGAAAAGAGATGGGACTCGAAAAAAATGTCCAATTTCGCGAGGGGGAGGTTTTTACTCATCAAAAAAACGGCCTTTCTTCGCTCTTTCGCTCTAAATTGCCCCCCTTCACTCTTCTCTCTCAAGAAGAAAAACCTATATTGGATTTATCCGTATTTTATTGTAAATTTGATAATCTGCAAGGGAAGAGAAAGGCATTTACTTTTAATGTTCTGCCCCGTTAACGAAAAAAGAAACCGAGAGATTCAGAGTTAAGATTGTGGAGAGGAATAATAAACTTTTAATTGCTCAAGTCTAGGACGAGGTTTTTAGCCAGGAGGTTCGGGCGTGAATCGCCGTATAAAATATTTAATTACTTCCCTAATCGAAGCAATTGCTTCTCTCTTTCTCTCGCGAACCTGATGCATTCCCGGGCAAATTCCAAGTTTTTGTGGCTCCCGGAATAAAATAAAATCATATAATTTATATTATATGTACACTAAAACAATTCCCTCCACCCCATCCAACCAGAGTCCAGATTCTTTTTCCTCCTACTACTAAAATGAGCACACAGAATATTATTACTCTTCCCCCCACAACTCAGACATCAACCATTGAATTAGCTTTATGATTATCGCTCCTCAGCCTTACATAACAATTGCTGTAAAATCCACAAAACCCGGATTTTTGCGCCTCCGGGAGGAAACCGCAAAACCCGAGCCCCCGCTCCCCCCGTAAATTATCTCATAAATTTGTTAAGATGCGGCGAGCAAGTTTACGAGCTTGGCCAGACCGGAATCCAATGCTAAATTCATTACTTTTTTTTCATTCTCTAATTTTTATCATATTACATCGTTGAGGAAGAGTCGAGGGAAAATAAGAAAAAGTTGAAAAAACTCGGTTTTGAAATTTAAAATAGTTTTTTTTCAATGGCCCAGGTTGTGTCCCATTTTACGTCAACGGAAGTGAACCACTCTGATATATTATTATATGTTGGGTCTAAAGTGTATAGGATACTGTGTAGCCAAATCAAAGTAAGAATGATATGGGAAGAGTTTAAAGGCTTTTCCCCCATGAGATTTAGCTCAGAGAAAGGGCAATATGCTTTTGTCGGGATTTTAAAGGACTTTTTCAAGGAAAAAGTAGCCCCAACGAGCCCGTATATATTTTTGCTGACATTTCCACATTGGTTTCGGCCGACAATAATGCATCGCATTTAAAGGCGAGCGAGGAGGAGGCGGAGGATGAGAAAAAACTCCCCCGCCGAGCTCAAGAATTCATTCTGTGCAAAATGAGGGAGAATTTCATCCCCTGGTCTTCCCCCCACTCCCTGTTTATACCTATTTATATGGAAGAGCTCATTTCTAAGTGTTTCGCCCCCAAAGAGAAGAAAAAGAGTATCCTAATCTTGCTGATGATGCCCTTCCAATGAGGATCTAAAGCCCCTGGATAAGTACAACCCAATCCTTCCTTGATTCTAACTTTAGTTGTAGGCTGGTTATATCAGATCTGAATGTGTTTCCTATATAGGTACTTTGAATTTGTCCTGATATCACATATGTACTACTATACAGATGGAGGGAGAAAGGATTTGGAACTCTTTTCATGGTCTCCTCAAAGAAATCTCCCTCATCTCTCTCCTTTCTCCCTCAATCTCATGCTAAGCCAACCTATTCAACAACAAGGACATTATCCTGATGAGAATTTCTTTAAGATATCAGCACATTTACCAGTACTATCGTAGTAAGTATTACTTTCAGAGCTAACCAAACCTTTCAAAATTCACCTATGAATTTCCTCAAATCTTTAAATCCAAAGCCAAAAAATGACACAAATACACTTTTTTTGTAATATATTTTTTCCTAGAAATTTTGCACATTTTTTTCAAATATGTACGCGTATTTCTCGAATTTTTAGAGGGTCTAAAACTACTCGGAGAAAGCCAGAATTTCAGTGAAACCTTCGATCTCTGAATGTCTTTACCAAATGGGTCCTGGAAAGGTTAGAGCATGGGCCGAAATGTAGTCATTCGAGGTCTGAATCGAGTCTGAGGTGAATTTCTATTTAGCTAAATGACATTTATGTTATGTAAGAGAGGTTCTCGGTTTCTCTCGACTCCTGGAGGAAAGAAATCTACTTATTCGAGTAGATAAAAATAGGGCCGGGACATGAAAAGAAGATGAGGATCGGGGAATGGGAATATTGGCCCAAAATCCTATTACCCAATGCCCATCTGTTGCTGCGAACTCTCCATCAAGTGCAAGGCGGCATTTTGCGGCGGCCGCCGTGGAACTTTACGAGACTCTTGGGAAATGCCCAAAGCCATCAGCCATCTCGAGTGAAGAGTCCATCTCAGTCTCGAAAGTCCCTGCTGCTTAAAATCCAGAAATTTCGAATTTTAGCTCCTCTGGAAGACTTTGCACAAGTTTTCAGAGACGAAATGCAACAAGCGGAGACTCGGAGACTCCTATCATATTAGTAGTATAGAGACATAGTGCAGAGAAGATGGTACATAATGAAGGGAAATGCTCGAGAAAAAAAGGGAGATAAGATGAAGATGAAGTCATCGAGGCGGTGAAGGAAATGAGCTCGGGATCCATCCGAGAGAGATATCCCTAGCCGAATTCTCCATTTACTTTGCATGTGCCGATCTTCATTGCCCTCCACAGCTTATAGCAAATGTACTTTTCCCCAACTTCCTACCCCAAGTTGAGGAAAAGATCCACTACCCGATTCCGATGACGACTTCCTGCCTCCGAAAGTTACTCAGCTACTCTAGACTACTGATATGTAGAAAAAAGAACATCTTTGAATCATTCGTAGTAGTAGTAGTAGCATTACTACTACCGAATAAATGGATTCTGTGCTTATCTTTTTAATGTGCTTCAAGTAAACCCAAATTCTCGGATTATTTTGTCTATTTCGCACCCCACAACTCTTGAAAAGTGCTCACTGAATTTAAGTGCTCCTTATGCTTAAACCTGCTCCCCGTAAATTTCTCCTCCTCAAGACAATATCAGCTAATTAAGGGGTTTACGAGAGTCTAGCGATAATTCACTCAACTCTCACTTCGAAAGGAAACCTGGATTAAGATAAGTAGGAGGAAGTACGAGGGGACTTCTCGCCTCGTAAAGGTGTTATCTCTACTATTAGGTATACTCTAAAATATTCTGTATTTCTTTCCCAAAGCCCCGATGAAGCTTCATTATTATTTTAAGCAATTATTTTTGCGATTAAACCGCAGCCCGTGATGTCTCAAAAATTATTTATGAACCACAGTATAGGAAAATTCATAAAAATTATATATATTTTGGAAATTGTGGATGAATATTTAAATTATCGTTGATTTATCCTTTGGTTTGGAAATATGGATAATAGAAAGGGGAGTTGCAAATAATTTTACGATCAACTATGCTCACTGTTAGTAATACATGCAGATAACCCTGTGAAAACAATGGTTTTAATCTACTCTGCATTTATTATTACGAGCTCCTCCTACCTGGGATTAAACTCATTTCAAAGCCAAATATTAGTTAAGGAATTAAGGCAAGTTAATTTCATTTCATGGTTCAGTTTCTCTCGCTTGCTTCTCCAGAGTTTGATATATGCGCAACAGTAAACTTGGAAGCTATCTCTGGATCCTGAATTTATAATCAAATTGAGATCTTCCCCGTTTATTTTATCATGAAATATCTGAGCTGGTTTTGCTAATATCTACCAGGATAGTACCTAATACTAATACATTGTACGGATGAAGCTTGAGAATATAGTCCAATTTACTCCGAGGGAGAATTATATACCCCTACACAGAATCCAATCTTTACCAATCCATTACTTTGCAGCACCACTGCAGAGTCCCATTCCAAAATATTATTTCAAGTGAAAGCTTCCATCAGCTTTTATGCTTGTAATCGCAATCCAAAGCAACCACCCTCCCTTACCCAAACTCTTCCTATCTATATTTATTGAGAGAAAGAGTAGAAATAAAGACCTAAGTTTGTAAAAAAATGAAACAAAGTGCTTTGGAGAAAGAAGCTCTTAATACTTTCCCGTTAAATGAGAAAAAGCTCTTTTTTTGACTGATATAAATAGTCTCTAGATTTACTTTTGTGATTGAAAGGAGCTCGGAAATCGAGAGCAAATAGGACTAGGTACAAAAAGAAATGTTTTCCTTTGGGCGACTTTCTCCCTTTGTCCTCTGGAATTCATATTTGCTCAAATCTAAGTGAAATCACATGTAAGGGATATTTAACCATCATTGGCTTCTTGAGACTCGATATCAAAATATTCAAGCATACGAGTAGGTAGGGCTGGGAAGCAAGTATTCTATTCTTTCCTCAGCTCTGTAAAAACAATCATTTCCTGAGCTATTTTTGGAACTTACTGGACAAAGGTCTTGGGAGTCCAAGGAATACTCGTATAGAAAAAATACATTAGAGTAGCCTATTGGATTTTTCCCTTCAAGGTACGTACGAGTCTACTGTGGAACAATTGATTTTTATGAATTTCTTTATGCCGCTTTACTTACATATGTGAGATTCTTGGTAGCGATTTAGAAACAAACAGGTCCATCCGGAATAAAAGGGAGGCCAATTGAAATCAATAATATTATAGAATTCAGGTGCAGTTGAATTTAGCTTTAGATTTGAGGGGGGTTTGACGAGTTTCGGAAGCAGTGGGCCTTGAAACAAAGCATGCGATTCCAAATTTGAGTTGTAATCATCAATGAAACCAATAAGTAGGTATTCCTTTAGGCAGTTCCAAGAGGTCCCCTCAAAAAAGCATCAAGTGTGGCTCATTTGTTAAGGAACTGAGAGTCAGGTCAACTCTCCCATATGCTTGAGTTGCTTTTGGCATGGGAGTTTCCTCATTTTGGAGTCAATTGGACCGAATCGGAGGGTCGCAGACGACCGACACGTGCATTTGCACAAATGTTGGCTCGTTTGCAACCTTCCCACTGCCCCATCGTATCTTGTAATACTACCAAAAATTATTGCCAACCCGGGTAGACACGGACAATTAGAATTACAGAATTGTTGGATTGACTCCTGATTATAATGACTCGTAACAAAAGAGTACGTAATGGCTTCCGGCTCTTTGGCTCTCATTTCGGAAAAAGTTCCATTGGGGAAATCAAAATGCCCTGAAAAAGCCCCGCTAATAGGGACGGATTTCGGGCCATTCCCCCGATAAAGTGCATTTAAACCTGACCTTTAATTCGAGTGAGTAAGAATTTAAGGGCCCCAAATGTGATAAGGACGTCCCAATCTCCCAACAATCTTCTGTATTGCTCGTAAATAATCGGTTTTTTTCGCCGAGAAAAATCAGTGAAAATAAAACTTTTAACGCTTCCAAAACTTTCCTCTGCAGTCGGAGGGGGGCTCAAGTACAAATCTTAATTATTTCAGCAATTTCTAACATAAATCGCGGGCAGACGCCATCGCCAATTCGGATCCTCCCCAAGAACTTGTTACTGAGGGGGCAAACAGTTAGAAGGGAAACGAGTGAACTTTTTAAAAAACTTGTCCCACTTTAGCTAGTTAGCCGTATCTGTGTACTTTTACTCTGACTCTGGGATAGTGTTTGAAAACAGCATGTATTTCTACTACTCCGCCTCTCCTTAGCCTCTTTTAGTAGTATTGGCCGTACAGAGCTGTAAATCTTTGGGGAGATTTATTCCAAGAGTCCAAAACAAACATAAACTTTTGCGTTTCTCCCCCCGTTTGTTTGCCTACACAAGTATTTTACTCGAGAGTGTCAAACTAAAAGTCCAAAGTTTCCTGTAATTTGAAGCGGACTGCTCTATCTCGTACTATATACTATATCTGTATCCCATGCGAGGTTTTTCCCAGAGATGGGAGAAAGAGTGAAAAAGTGCATTTTTCCCATTCCTTTTTAATGCAATTAATATTTGTATGGTAGTACAACGGCCCAGACAGATACAAGTGGATACACAATGGGTGTACAATTTGATAATGATTCATTGGCTCCCTGATCAGTTTCACAAACTGCAGGCTCTCCTCTCAAGAGAGGCGACCCTCCTCCTCCTTCACCATCCACCACCACTTCTGAGCACAATTGGGATTCAAATGGGAGTAGATGGGCTGCGGACAGGGAGTCGGGTGATCTATAGCCTCCGCAGATCGAGCGACGGCCGCTCCTGCCGCCCGCTTCCGATGATACATTTCAATTAAAAGACTGTTCTCTCTTATAACTTATGCATTGCCAATTGCTCGCCATGCCAGCTCTTCTCGGTGGATTTTGTTGGGGAAATGTACGAGTTTCGGACGCGTTGAATAAATTTCCCGGTGAAATATGGTAGTCCGTAGGTTGGTAGGTGGCCGTGGGATGAGGAGATGGAGTGTGTCAGTCGCGGTCGAAGGAACTCCCATTGGAAATTTAAGGCAAATGAAGTGAACAAGGCTTAAAGCCATACGGGATCTGTAGTACTGTATCATCCCGCGAATCGGGAACTCGGATACAGATCACCCAGAAAGATATACCAGTAATTCATAGGGTTTGAGCGACTCCCAACTCCTCTGGCATAATAATTAATTTATCCGTATTCCAATTACAAATATGGCTCCAGACATGGGGATGTGACAGGAACTAGGCCTAGAAAGACACTTCCTTTATTAATTTGGACGAGGATTTATTTACAAATGACAATTCTTTTAGAGAGATATTCATTCCAAATATGAATTGTTTGAATCAAAATACAGCTTTTTTAAATGAAAAATTAGCGAAAGAAAGTTGAGATTTACATTTATATGTAAACCTCAACTTCTTTTGAGCACAATTCAATAATTTTGATGATGCATTAGAGTTAGGGCTTTTGCTAGCTGGACTTGTATGCAAGAAAAACAATAATAATTTAAAGCACCCTTTCAGTTAAACCTCTAAATCACTTCCAAATTTCCCTATATGGTAAATTGCATCAAATATAATACCCAAGGTATACCTATAAAAGTATGGGAAATAAAATATTGCGTTTTTTCCACCGAGATTGTAAATGACATCACGCAAGGGGAGGGAAATGCTTCTGAAGTGTATTTTTATACATTAATATTGGCTCGGTTGTTGGTGGTGAGTGTCGCAGATCTATAGATTAGAGGAGTCACTGCCTAGGTATAGCTGCCCTATATGCCATCACCTTTATTTCATCGGGAAACATTTGAAATGAAATGATCCTCTTTCAAGAGTTGGTAGTATACACGGTGTTCGCTCTTTTATGGGGTTGACATTACTAGGTCCTATACGGGGGAATGACAGATTGAGTTATAAAAAAATTCGGTTAAAGCTCCGTGCACTTTGAATTGGGGAGTTTTTATATTCTTTGAAAAAGCATAACTCGAGTCACAAGTTTGAGGAATTCCCTTTGATTAGATATTGGAGATAAAACTTGTGGGAGAGAATTTATATGGTTTAAAAAGTTTTAACAAGCCAGGGGTTGTATTTGTTTTATACTACGAGTAGGACCAGGGTATGGGGAGAGAAAAGTTGTCCAACTTACGAGAGATTTAACTTATTCCCATTGATTTTAAGTATTTAAGCCAATCAGTTTAAAGGGGGGACAATCTGTGAAATCAGGGAAAAATTCAATATTTGCATGACCTCTGCAGTTGTTCCCTCCGAGTACGATACAACTTATAGGGGCCATTTGCTGCTAAGTACAAAAGGAAATAAAGAGCTTATCTGGGGGCTCAAGGGGGGAGAGCGAGAGAGAGCTGCTCACAGATAAGCTCCAGTTTTTACTTTTCCCCGGGATTTATTGGCTACAGAGATTATTTGAACAGGAGATTTAAGGAATTCCCGGGTAAAAAGGAAATTTTAGAACCTACGATTCCAACCATTAACGTCCCTCCGTACGATAGAAGAACACATTCTTCAAACTTTTGTACTTTTTCTCTTTCTCTGGGCGAATGAAAAATAGTCATTTCTATTTTCGTGCGGACCTAAACAATGAAGGAGGAGTTTTTAGACTTGGATTAAAAATGCGCCCAATTTATTCCGGGCGCAAATTTTGATTTTTGACTCCCACTCCCCATTTGGCACTGTTCATAGTGAAGCTCCCTCATGGTTAATACTAATAATATAGGAGGAGGAGGAGGAGGAGGTACGAAACGAACAATTCGATTCTGATGAAAAATGATGAAATTTACTCGGCTCGCCTTCCGGTCATCATCATCACAAAGAATACAGGGTCCAAATGATTACAAATTATGCTGTAGCATTTTCTCCAAGGCGGGAATACTGATATAAATAGAATTGCTTTTTCTCCTTCAATCCATCTCCTCCGAGGAGAGTGAGTGGCCGGCGAGAGTCCAAGTCGAGTCGAGAGAGAGAACAAAGGTCGTAATGGGGCCGGTGCGAGGAAAGGTCGTATAATAAATTGGTCTACAGGTTGTTAAGCGCCTACTACACAGTACTAGAACTAGAGTTTACTCGTTGAATAATGGCCCCCGTTCACGGTCATCTATTTGCTTCTGGCTCGATCGGCTGGCTCTAAGGCCTGAACATTGACTAAAGGATAAGAATGATTCAATATTACTTTGGGTGGTGGAGGCAACTTGGATTTAATCAAAAGGAAAAATATAAAGTTAAGCATTTGAGGGAGAGAGAGATTGAACAATGTCCAGCCTGTTTACAAGCACCCTGAAAAAAAAGTCCCGGCAGACAAATGGCCGCTCGAAGCACAAGCAAGCTGCTGTTGATTTTGATGGAAATAAATGTATTTTTAGACTAGGAGATTGATTCTTCATGTTTAAGGAGACGACCTCGGAAGAGTTCGCTCAACTCTCAACGAACCAAAAAAGAAATTCGACCCTTGAAGGGTTGTCCACCTTGTTTTTGACAAAAGCTGGCACGAGTGTGGTCGTCCAAGTCAACAAAGATATTTATAGTAAATTTGCTGGCTAATGAATCCATTTGCTCGGGGTCTCAAGGGAGAGGTACAATGATCGTGTACAAATAGTTCCGTTGGAGGAGTGTGCACATGTACATTCCGCGTGTTTGACAAAGGGATTAAGCTTTAAAACTTTGAAAAGGTGAGGAGGAGGCGGAGGAGGAGGAGAATGAACGAAAAAAGGCCTTCGGGAGTCCCGGAGTACTATAATAAGCCGCTCAAGTGGCATCCTCCTCCTCCTGCTTTATTCAATGGGGGAATGAGGAAAAGAAAACAAAGTTGACACTTGGCAGGAGGTGGGCTTGCGACAAAGGACCCTCTTCTTGGGTCACCCTCAGGTCAGAATTCAGACTATACAGACGCGGGGATGGCAAGGTGCGCGTGCATAATGCCATTGCCCCTTCAAGTACCCATTTTTAGAGACACCCGCTAATTCTCCTAATAAGTAGACATCCTTACTTTCGATTTCAAAAAGCTAAAGGCTCTCGCAGCAGCCGGCGGGCTGGACCCTTGGACCTGAACTAGAATACAAAGGAAAAAAGGGGAAGGATTGTGGAGTGCTTATGAAATAAGTAGATCCCTATCTTTCAAATAGATATGTGCAAGTATTGTGCAAAGGAATGATTCACAAACTGGTCCATACAGATAAATTAGAATGTGGGCACATTATATGAACAATTTATCCAGGTATATTGCACACACGGTTAAACAAAAGGGGGGCAGATTGCAGCTTCAAAACATCTGTCCTTAAGGGTTCGACTCGGACCTTTTACACACAGTTCCGTTTCCGCATACTACTCAGTCTACTAGGATCTATTTACAGAGTTCAAAGGGGATTACGGAATGAAAATGAATACCTTTTTAAGAGAGCACAAAACACCTGCAGAGGTTAACCTAACCCTCGCGGT
>JAAZTK010001409.1:0-14209 GCA_036507255.1 Megalothorax incertus
AGCATAGGGATTTGGCCGGGGAAAAATATTTCTGCCGTTATAACGAGGGTGCCGTTATAACCAGTGCCGTTATAGTGAGAGTCGACTGTAAAATAATCTTTAATTAAACTTTTAATTCCAAAACCGTTTTATTTTGTTAGCGTTGGTCCAGTTGAGGGACTAAAAAAATTTGGGAAAAGTGCACCAATTCTTCCTTTCAAAATCGATTCGGTTAATTTTGATTTGAAACAATTAAAATTGGATTTTTTATTAAATTGCGACTTTTTAAATTGATTTCGAGGTAATTTTGTGTTAAAAATCACTTCGGGTCATAAACTTTGCGGATTACACTCAATTCAAGCGTTTGATGAGTCGCTGATTGCCACCTAGCCCGGTCAAAAATCATTTGAGGTAAAGATATTTATCAAAAATTTAATTTCTAAAAATAATCTAATAATTTGGCTCTTAATCAATCAACATTGCCTTATAATTTTGTAGGGTACATCCAAAATGGGAAAGCCAATCATCCAAACTCCTCTTCGAAAAAAACGGAAATTGTCAAAGGGCAATCCGCTCCCAAGTAGTAAGTTTAGTTTAACTATTAAATTAAACACTTTATGCACGTTTTTATTCCATTTATTTTTAGATATTCCATTGAGAGCCAAAAAAGTCAAGATGGCATACCCTCAGGAAAAGCGATTAACTCGATCAAAAATGAGGCTGGAATCCATTCCAATAAATGGTAAAATCTAATTATTAATTTAATACAATAATAATATTATTATTCTAAATATTCATATTGTTTATTTGTTTTTGTATTAGATAACTTTGCTAAGCGGACTGTGGAGTTGACATCCGACATCAAAATTGGTGATCCAGAGTCCAAAGTATTATTTTTCTCAGCGCTTGAGCTCCTCAACAAGTACAAATTTGGTCGGTTAAAATGAAATTGTCATTAATTATTTAATGAAATAGTTTTCAATATATTCAAGTAATGATTTTATCGATAATCAAATCAATAATTTGTTTGCATTGCACAGATTTTGTCCTCGAGCTCGAACCCGGTATCTGTAATTCGGTATGTTCAAACTTTAATTAAAATTAAAATTACAAGGGTTTAAATAATTGTTATTCACCTCCAAGGTGGAAAAGTGTCGAGCGAGCCTCTCCGCGATTGGAACACAAAAGATTACCCCGCAGGCTATCGCGAGGATGATATTGGAGATGATTAGGAAGGCACAAGATCAAGATCCTATGTGGAAGGATAGGACTAGATTTGGAAATAGGACGAGATTTGGAGGAACATCTTGGAATGGAAAAGTGTTTGTACAAGCTGTTCTCGAACTAGTACCAAATATATCATGGCCAGATGTATTTAGGGAGCTAGACTTTCCTGGGTTTACGATTCGTGATGGAAAATCCTATCGTTCTCTAATAGAAGGTATTTATATCATATACAATTTATATTAAAATAAATGATTTAAAAATTGTAATTATTTAAATTTCAGCCCTAAAATATGGCCTACAAATTCAAGGACAGTCTCGCCCTCATCAATTCCCTGTCGATTCATTTTATAGGCGTTGGAAAAATACCCAAGGACAACTTGAACTCCTCAAATGTGTCATAAATCCTGCCAATATGGAATCCTTTTCCCTCGCAGACTACCCTTATCAATCCGCATCTTTGGACATGTTAAAAACATCCGGAGGAGGAGCTGAGAAGAACTCAATGAATCTTAAAGCAATTGCACAATGGAAGAGTCTTGATCTTCTCGGAATACTTTTACGCCTCTCCGATTCAGGGCATTACGCCTTTGTACGTGAAATCTTCCAATTCCCTATACAAAATTGTCCAGGTTTGGGATACTTTTTTATTAATTTTGAATTTAATTGACATTTAATTAATTTAGACATACTTACAATCGGACTTGTGCAAGTAGCTTCATCGATGAATAGTAGTATTAGATATAAGCTAATACAAGAGCTTCTCCAATCTCTATTCACCCTCTTCCTCGAGAATCATGTCAATTCTGGAGTCGTACTTCAACAATATTGGTATTCTTGGTATTCTGCGAGCATCCCAATAAAGAATATCCTAATTACCTCAGTGGTTGAGTGGTACACGAGGAGTGGGAGCGGGGATAAGCAAGCAAAACTTTCAAGAATCCTTGACCTGGTTCAAGATCTAAAGGAGCATGTGTCATTCATTGTGGGGTCAAATGGGGAGGTGGTTCGAGGTCACAGGCTCATCCTTGCCATCAGATCTCCAATTTTCCAGGCTATGCTTACTGGGAAATCATTCGAGGAAAAACTAATTGAAATTCACAATGTTGAATCAAATGGCTTCAAGCTACTTCTCAAGGTTTATAACTACTGATATAAGCTTAAATTGCCTTTAAACTATTAGACTAATTTTCTAATTTAACTCACACAGTATTTGTACACCAATGAAATCCCAGAGATTTCCGCGGAAGATTTCATCGAACTTTTTAGGGTTGCCAGCTACTTTAAGGTTGAGGAACTCTACAAGATTTGCAGGGATCTTATCCTAAAGAAAATTAAACTAAAGATAGATGTTGAGAATGCCATCGGGATATACTCGGAATGCAAAATTCTCAAAGAGAAAGAGCTGGTGGAAGCTGCTGATGAATTCATTAATAAGTAATCATTTAAATTAAATAACCTTGTTTTATTTCTCAAGTTAAATTCCTTAATTTTTAATCTTTGAAGGAACGCCGAGTCCATTTTGGCCCAACCTAAATTCACCGAATTATCCGCTGAGGATCTTCTCCATTTCATTTCTTCTGATGACTTTTCCACTCCAGAGGTTCCACTTTGCCTCGCCGTTCATAAGTAAATATAAGCTTATAAAAAAATCTAATTAATCTAACATTCAATAGTTCGAATAATTCACAAACTTTCAATAGATGGGGGGAAGCGGAATGTGAACGCCAAAACCTGGAGATGACTCCTGAAAATCTTCGACTTGTTTTAAAGGATATAATTCCACAAATTAGGTATTCGTGCATATCTTATTTTGTATTTATATTTGCCACAGCTTAATTCATATTTCCATTTAGATTTCCATTGATGAAACCTTCAGATTTCTCCCTTAAAATTGCTTACCTGAATTTGCTTACACCTGAAGAGGCTGAGACTATGCTCCTCTACTTTAAAGCGGCCCAAAATGATAGGTTTAATACAATATTTTAAAATGTGCAACGTTAAAAAATTAAATATTCTATATTCCAGGCACACAATTCCAGGTGGGGGTAGATTTATTTCCAAACCTAGGGTAAATTATTAATGATATTGATATATAATTTTATATTATATTATAATATCTTCTTTGTAGTATATCCTAATTTTAATGCCATCATTTTTTTTATTGAGCAGAAATATGTTAATTATGAAGACAAAGTGAGCAACATCGTTTGGACAATAATTGGTGGGATTAATACTGGGCTCCGAACTGACTATGATACTATCTACATCATATCAAACAAAGGAGTGGGACAGTGCTAATTACTTAAATGTGTATTCTCAAAAATCCCAGAATTATGTAGTGGTTTCAACAAAAGGTACCTAAAATAATAATAGTATTTTTCTATCTGAATTCTTTAAATTTGGAAATCATTTCAGATTTTGCTAAATATGCGGATTTTTTGTCCACCCTTTGGTTAATTCGACGAGGAACGGAACCTAATAGTAATACCTATTCTCTCTTCTCGAATCACCGAAACGGGTATCTGACCATGGCCCCTAATAATACTTGCGTCCTCAGGCCAGAGGAAATGAAGCGGATTCAAACTCAAAATCTGGCATTTGAACCCTCAAAAAAGAACCCTGGCTATTTCCTGATTTCCAGTGGAAAGAACAAAAAGGATTACTTGAATACGGTCCTAGGTCTTAGCGAAGATCCAATCGGGGATGGATTCTACGCAAAGTTTATGAAAAAACCTAAGAAGGAGGTCAACTCAATCTTGTGGAGAATTCAAAAAATTCAAGTGTAAGCCCATCCATCGATGAATTTGATTTGATTTGATTTCCTTTTTTTATTTCTAATACAGTGTAAACATTGGGCCAGATTACATCATGGTACAATAGAACGCGAAAAATATTCGGAATAGGCGTATGTTTGACCTAGGGTCAATCCCCAATCAAACAAACTAAAAGAGTCGTGAAACTGAAAACATGAAAACTGTTCTGGAGACCAACCTGGTAAAAATAAGAAATTAGTAAATTACATTCATTCATAATAATATTACTTAATTAAAGCGAATTATACAATACATGAAAGTATGCTTCATATTAATAAAGGATCACATTACTTGAAGAAAACTTTCAAATACTTTTCTAATTAAATTCCGATTTAATTATTTTATTTTATTCTATTTTGCCATAATGTAGGTACCATTAAGCTCTTTGAATTTATTTACAACTTTTAAATTAAAATGAAAAGGATATTTTTATTTTTTATCGAATTTGATTTGTATATTTTGTTTTAAAATATCAGTTGAATTCCCAAATTAGATTTGGATTTGGTTTTGGTTTTGGTTGGACTTGATAAAAGTAAACTTGGGTCATCTTTAGGCAAAATTAATATTGACAGGATTTGCAATGAAGGACACGTCATTTATTTTATTGAGACAAAATTGACCAACCTTTCATAGTGTATTTTTAATCAGGTAGGTACTAATACGATACATATATTGTTTATTTAAAAAAAGGCGCTTGATTTGACATCTACTTAATAAATTTTAGATAGCTTAAATACAATATATCTGGTCTTGAAATAAAATATTCATAATCCATACTGATGGAATTGCGCTCCATTTGCCAAATGATTTCCGGGCAGACGCCAATATCCTCGCAGATACCAATTCTCAAACCTATGATATTTATAGACTCAAGGGGAAATCAATCATGTTAAAATTAGGAGAATTATCTCCCAAAAAAAATTCCAGAAGAGGAGATTTACAAGGAGTGGAAATGATTAGGATTTATATGGTACGAAATGGAAATTGGACCCCGTTCAGAGCCCTCTACCAAACACAATTTGAAAACCTCGCACTTGCTTCAAATTTCAAGTTGGCCATTTTGAATTTTCTAAAATATATTCTGATATCAATTTAATTTTTTCAGAAACAAAATATTTACTCGCATTTTTTGCCCAATTCCCAAATGGATCCCTTTTTGGAACAATCGACATCATTAATTCCGGTTTTGCTAGATTCATCGGGCAGATCGGCGAACCGCCACTGACCTCGTGACCTCAAAACTTGTCCTTCCATCCTCCTCGCCCTTGTCCAGCAACCCTCCCCCCATGTCCCATATCAATCTAATCCAAAATTTTAATTCTAATACATACATACATTTTGTGACGATTCCGTCACATATATTCCATTGTAAAACATTTTGTAAACGTTTGGTAAACGTTTTGTAAACACTTGGTAAACGTTTTGTAAACGTATTTTAAACGTTTTGTAAACGTATTTTAAACGTTTGTTAAACGCTTTGTAAATGTATTTTGAACGTTTTGTAAACGTCTTGCAAAATTTTGGTAAACGTTGGTAAAAGTTTGGTAAACGTTTTGTTTTGTAAACGTTTTGCGAACGTTTTGAAAACGTTTTGTTTTGTAGACGTTTTTGTTTTTTAAACGTTTTGCAATCGTTTTGTGAACGTTTTGTTTTGTAAATGTTTTGTGAACGTTTTGTAAAAGTATTGGAAAAGTTTGGTAAACGCTTTGTAAACGTTTTGTGAACGTTTTGCAAACGTTTTGTGAACGTTTTGTAAACGTTTTATAAAAGTTTTTGTTTTGTAACCGTTTCGTAAACGTTTTTAAACGTTTTGTGAAAGTTTTTTAAGCGTTTTGTGAACGTTTATGAAACGTTTTTAAACTTGTTGGCTAAACAAATAATTAATTCCTCTACATGGTCGATGGAGTCTTTTAAAACGTTATATTTTTATTGTTTTTTCAATTATCCCCAAATGTAAATACGAAAATGGCGCTGTAACCATCCCGGGTCGGGTATAAAGCTTTCCTGGCATTGAACTTCATTTTTGCATTTTTGCAACTACCGCCCTGTAAAATAAGCTTTCTAAAAACTTTTTGGCACGATTAGAAAACTGGTTTGGAACGGATCGAAAAAATTCGATTGGATAGGATTCAATCCAAGAGCTTCGAAATGAAAATTTTTCTATCCGAAATCCGAATTCACTCTTTTTCGGATTGGCTTTTCTATCCGATGAGATACATACAATCCAATGTAATTCGTAATTTTAAAGAATAAAACGAGAAAAATATCAGTAAAATGCCTCGAGACCCATGCCCATCTCAATTACTAATGCAATGGTTAAGCTTATTAGATCCTTTTGAAGAATTACAAGTAGTAAATTACAAGTGCCTAGTAAATATTGTATAATATTAATTCAATTAAAGCCCCTTACACCTTTATTTAAAGTACAGATAGATATCGTAAATTCAATTTATTAATCTTTGCTAACGATGGATTGATTTAAAAGTACAATTAGCTGTAGATGGTAACAAACGATAATTTTTAAATTAGAGTGTCACAACTAATCAAAATATAAGTAATTAATTCGCATTATAATTATGTATAAATTAAATATAATAAATAATATCCGTATAAAGTAATTTAAAAATATAAACTCCTCCAAGAAATTCCAAAATTAAAATACTCAATTATCGAGCCAAATGTCTTGAAAAAGATCCCATCCAACCTTCTTTTTGATTTCCTTTATCTTTGCGATTGATTTGTTCCTGAAATTTTGTATCAAGTCCAATAAGATACTTTTAATAAAAAAAGGTTCAAAGAATGTATCATTAAAACTATGTAAGTTGCTTTACTTGTTAATAAATTGAATCGCCTCACGCTTCAACTCTTCAGCTCTCACCCTATCCGCCATAATCAGTATCTGCAAACGATAAAAATTAACAATTACAAAATTAAACCTTTTTTTTTAATCCAACTTACATCAACCACGCTCTCCTCTTTAATCAGACCCTTAAGCTTGACTTCACAGAGCTTCTTCAATTTGTTCAAATCATAAAAGTCTGCCACTCCAAGTGTAATCAAAGTCTGTCCCTCGTCCAGCTCCCCAAGTTCTCCCGTATACATCCAACGTAGGATTGCTCCAAATATATCTTGACCCACAAGCTCCCCATGTACATCCTTGACCTCAACCACGGACTCTAGAGACTCTTTCATCGGGGTGTCAAGCATGACTTTGAATACTGGACTTCGTGCTTAAGGAAAAAACAGTTTTAGCATTTAATTATTAGCATTTTAAATCCAAAATCAAAGAGTTTTACCTGCCAGGATAACCTTATGAGCTCGGAAATCCTTCTCCTCGCATCTTAGCACTACATCCTGCTCTCCCGGGACATCTAGCAGACTTCCAAGATCCAGAGAGAGATCCTCAAGGAAATCTATCCCACTTATTATCTTCTTTTTCATTTTACCCGCAATGCTCCAATCATCAAAATCAATATGCATCGTCCAATCAATCTTGATCTCATGTCCCTTTCAAAATAGAAAAATTTAATTTAACAAGGGACAAATAAGATCGATTGTACTTTTTCATAGAGCCGATTCACGATAGAACTATCTTCCGAGAACTTGTATGCGTAATGTCCAACCCGTTTGACCTTATCAAACGGGTTCCTAAATAAACCCCCATATTAGATTCGTTAGATATTTTTAATAGGTATTAGGACCGTAACGTAATTTACTTTGAAATTAAACATTCATCCCAATAGTAATGGGAATAGCATTTCTCTTCTTCTTCTTGTTTCCCATCATCTGATTCTGGTTCTGAGTAATCCGAATCCGAATTGTCAGATCCTTCGTACCCTTCGTATTTCCAATAGTCATGGCCTTTAAACCCAGGATCTTCTAAAAATTTAAATAAAATTAATGCTATTTTATTCCTTAAAATTCCACCAAAAATGCTTACTGTATTTTACGTCAAATATGAATTTGGGTTCAGCACCAAACTCAAATCCGCAATCTTGAAAATGAAGAGGCCCTGGCTCAGACTGAAGAGATATTCGAAAATCCGTTTTAAAAGCATGGATTATTTTCATATTGTATGACACTTTCAAGAGGAGGCTCCTGCATTTAATTATTAATATTTGGGATAAATTACAATAGCATCAGAATTTGATAAAAAGCATATGGGAATCAAACCAATCTACGCCGAAGAATCTAACAGACGGGGAATGAAGGTTCTTAACCTCCTCCCCCAATTTGGGGAGTTGTACAGTCCATTCTATTCGGCGAGATTTCCACGGGGTGACTGCCAGATCCCCCAAAACAGATTATAATCCTGAAAGCCAAAGTATTTTATATTTGACACGTTTATTTGATCTTGAATTTCGGAAATGTGTACCTTTTTCTCAGTTTTCGACTTTTTCTTTGGAGGAGTTTCGATTTCTTCATCCAATTCTGGGTTTTCAAGATCTGGGGAAACAAAAGCAAACATGGATTTAATTTCTAGCTATATTTTGAGATATATAGATCATTTCTTACGATTATTGAAATGTATAAGGGTGTCGACATAATTCTGAAGTTTCTCCAATCCCCAAATTCCCGCCAAATCTCTTATTTCATCCAAAAGAAACTCCTCCAGAATATCATCAAATTGACCTGTATAGATCCATTCAAGCATTTCTTTTACCGCTTCCGGGTTCATTGACCGTTCATTGACCTTGTCAATTTCAAGTGTGTCTTCCTCGAGCTCTCCCATCATCTTCTTTAGTGTTGTAGACCTTGCTGCAAGATGTATAAAGTTGATTAAATTTAAAAATATAATAAAATGTTTAAAAAATACCGGATAAAATGAATTTGTGAACAGGGAACTCCTGATTTCCGCATCGGATCGTGAGATCAGACATCTCAGAGTTGTCCAGCAGTCCTCCCATCTCGTTAGAAAGATGTTGAAACCCTTGAAGACGGTCCAAGGAAGTTTTGGCCACTTCCAAACTATATTCTCTTCCGGGTTTTTCAATCACCCATTTAATGTCAAAATGCTTCATCTTGAAATAAAGAAAATGGGTTTTAAACATCTCATTTTAAAAAACAAAAAAAAATTTAATAGGATTGTATAGGATTATATGTACCATTTGGGGTACACCCATGTCTTTGTTCAAATAAAGATCGTTTTGGAAATTCAATTGAAAAATATTGGGCGAGGTGATTGAGACATCTTCTCCTTTACGACTGTCAAAAATCCTGTATTCTGTAATTAAAAGAAGTTATTGCTAATACGATCAACTCTGATGAAGATACACATACTGTTGTAATCGTAAATTGCGGTGAGGAAAGATTGGGTGCCCTCGCAAAATTCGGCCCATGCTTGGGGGTCTTCATCCAGAGAACTCAACCGAATGATCATAGACACATTTTTACGATTGCTCGGCTGCTGCGTGATGTCAATCTTGAGCCTCCTATAATATATGTATACTCATTAATTAAATTATTAAAGTCCTTTATTAATTTCGAAATCATAAATTTGAAAACTTACACATCAAAACCCCATAATTTAAAAGTCGGAGATTGGATGTAATACTCAGTCCATTCCTCCAGGGGGACGAGAGTGTCCGTGGCCTTGATCCTGTACCCCTTTCCACCAACAACCTAATTAGATTAATTAAAATGTGTCAAAAAGTGTTAAATTAAAATTTAAAAAAAATGGATGTTGAATTTTCAAGAAAAACAAAATTGTTTAAAAAATACCTCATCATTCAATACTCCAACTGTGTCCCGGCCCATCGCGATGTCCCTGGTCGAGTGGAAGATGTCACGGAGGTTTTGTCAACAATTGACGACCTTTTGTGTCAACTTTGCGAGTTTTAATTAACTTTCTTATTTTTTTCAAATCGAACAACTGACGAATTTCTGAAAGATTGAATTTTTGGCAGTTTTTCTGGCAGATTTTAGGTTTTCTATAATTCCTAGTCCGGAGCCTACAAAAATCAAAATCCTAAGTTGGATGACCCTGAGGATGCTCCTGGTTTTACTGGACAAGAAACAAGAGATTACAATCAAATGGAAATTGGATCAATCAATGTAATTGTATTGCAAAACGTTTTTTTAAAAGCAATGCAATGCATTTGTATTGCAAAACGTTTTTAAAACGTTTTAAAAAGCAATGAAATGCAATTATAATATTGCAAAACGTTTTTAAAACGTTGACCCTGGAACTTCTCGACTCGAGTCTTTCCGGATTTGCTACAAAAGATTTGACCCGGATGAATTGGAGTATAATATCCGCACACTCCTCAAGAATTCAACGGTCCTGATTGACACCCTGAAGTCTAGCAAGCTAGCGGAGCTCCTGATTGACCTCCCCCTTCACCCCATGATGGAGGATGACTTTACACTGTGCATCCTTAACTGCCTGAATAGGAATGGTCGATCCCTACGACGTCTGGACATATTTTTCTGCATCACCCTCGACCTACTCGAAGGGACCAAGATCCCAGAGCCACTTCAAACAAGTGCTTTCAATTGGGGATCCTTCGGTGGCGTCCACCTTGAGAGAATCTGCTTAGCCTGCGGTTCGCAGATGCAAACTTATCAGGTTTTAATGGAATTAATTACAAGTTTTAATAGAATTAGCATTGCTAATTCCTGGAATTAATTTCTTATTGAAATTCAGACTTGGAAAAAGCTAGTGCGGTCTCAAAGGGATCTCAAAGAAATGTATTTTATGAATGAAGAGGTCATGGGGAAGGTCACAGGGGTCTCCCTCGTCGGGGCATCTCTCACCAAGATCCTCTTCCAATTGAATGAACTTATGCCAACTCGATCCCTCTTTCCTCAAGAGTTGGACTGCTCAATCTTTGAGAAATGTACAGGGCTGACGCATCTTCTTGTCCGTGGTCGTGCTGGATGGTCCCTCCGTCCAAGGGCTGTCGTGAGTAATGTTCGCAAACTCCCCATGTCGCTACGAGTCCTTAGCTTTCGAGAGGTGCACTTTCCTACCAGCGCCATTGGGCTCCTTATTGTCCACCTCCCAACCCTGGCCAAGCTACGCCTGATTGACATTGGAGAGACACGGGAGCATGGCATGTCACCCACTACGTTGCTTTTCATCATCAACCACCTTGGGATCAAAGAGTTTGAGGTTTCCCGAGGGTTCAATAAATCCCAATTCCGGACATACCCCAAAACTAATGTGATTCAGAACTCTATCCTTTGGGTTGCTCTGAATAATGAGGTTAACCAATGACCCCTTGACCTTTTAAAGAATTCTCAGTATTTAATTGTATTTTTCCAAACCCCCTCATAGAACTTCCACGCGATCAAGGAATTCAATTCATTCTACTCCTTTAAGCAGGCTAGTATGTTCAAATATCCTCCAACTCCGCCCGGCCCTTCGCCCCAATGAGGTCTGCAATGTGGTATTTAATTAGAAATAGTCCCAATCGAAATATGTAAAAGACTCTCTGAAAGTCTTAATTGTTCCAACGATTTTATTTAGCTAGATGTATTTTGTAAAACTATCGCCCAATTAGTAATCAAATAATGTTTAGAGGTTCATAGATAGAGATAAAGATAGATAGAGACAAAGATATTGTATGATTCATGAAACTAGAAAGCTATTTTTGAGTTTTTAATAGAGAATCAAAGCTAAGCTATCATATTATATCTATAACTCGTAATAGATGTATTATACATACTGTGAATAAGGAACCTTACCTAAGTAAATTGATTTCCGTGTGTTTTGTAATGTATTAATTAAAGAACCTTGAGCTACGAATTACAATTATCTGTAAAACGTATTTGTAAACGTCCGTTTTGACATGCATTTATTTAAAAAACGGTTTGACCTCCATTCCAGCATTTAATAAACGTTTTGATATGAATTTATATGATCGTATATCGGATCCATCAAAGGTCAGTTGGAGGAAGGGATAAGGACGAGAAGATATCAAGCCCTTAAAGCAATGTTAGAGCGAATTGGCATTATTTCCGAGAATTAATATTTAATAATAATTACCGTAATTCGTAATTTTAAAGAATAATAAAACGAGAAAAATATCAGTATTTTAAATGCCTGAACCTTTTTATTAATTTAGAAAGGATCATTTATTTCATTTGATTTAAATCTTAACCTAGAGATTTTTCAGGCAAAACTTTTGCATTAAATATTTAACAAAAAAAATTGTAAATTGTATTTTAACAAGTTCATTAATTCACTCGTATAAATTAGGTTTTGGTAAATAAATAATGAGTACAAATAAATAAATACAATACATAATATTAATTAATAATAGGTAAATAGTAGGTAGTAGATAACTAGGTAGCTTACAAGTCTGACTCTTTTCATTCCATCACGTTGTTTTTACACAAATTGTATTAGGTAGTATTTCTAGTTATCCTTAATTATTTTTACTTTAATTTCATTTACAAATACTCGTAAGATTTAGCAGTCAAAATTAATTACAGGTTATAACATTTGGTATATAATATTAGAAGTAATACAATACTTGGACAGCTGTTAAATAATACTTAAAAGTATTCTTAAAATTAACAATTAATCAAAAAAATTAAAAAAATTCATAATAAAGTGTAACAGGCTAGGGCTTAATTTATAAAAAACAATTAATACTACAACAGGAGTAAATTAGGTACTTTGTAAATTCTAATTCTAGTCTATACACAATAATATTGACAATTCCATACACAAATATCATGAGATATTAATTCTTAAGTAAATATTGTACATAATTCATATTAATTATTATAATTATAATAATTATTCAGAGTAAATGAGAGAATTGGAATTGTTATCAATCCCACCCCCACCTGCCACAGCATTCCTATGCAATATGGCACGCTCATACGCTCTCCTAACTGCCTTCTTTTCTGGCCCTTTTTTGACATCCAACTGCTGCTTGTCAGACTCGGGGTTATGTCCAAGTGGGATGAGTTTACGACGTTCAATCCATTCCCTAAAAGAAATATTTTATAATTTTATTTCGCGTTAAAAAAGCAATATTTTCTTACCAAGTTCGCTTGCTATCAAAGAATAATACAAGAAAGACTGGTTCTGAAGATTTTGGCCGGCTCTGGATATCTATTGGTGGGCCAGGGATATTTACACCATTTTGTGTCGTACCACCACTCTCCTCAGGGTTGATGATGAGGGCAGGGTACCAACTCCCCTCCCCAGACTGTGCCCATACAAGATCTTGAGGTTTTAGCGCAATTTGAAGCATTCCAGCACGTACTTGCTCCAAATCCATAACTAAACCATCATCCTCATCCTCTTTCTCATCCTCTCGACCTCCTCCACCACCCCCCTTCTCACCATGAGGGATATGAGAATTGTTCAAATGCTTATTTTTCTTTTTCTTTTTCAATTTTAGGATCCGCGTTGGATTCTTGTACTTTTTAGGTGCTTCTTCAACCTTCTTCACCTCCTCCTCCACCACCTCCTCGCGTTCTAATACTTTTTCGACTTCTACAGAATTTGGAATCCCTTCCTCCTCCACCTCCATCGCCTCCTCAGCCTCATGGTCAGAGTAGGGAGAGCTTTTACCAGTCTCTGAACCAGATGAATTCGTAATTGTAGAGCTCTGAATCTCTTCAAGGGGTCCTCGGACGCCTTCACCCTCAGGCTCTGAAGAACTATCTTCATTTCTACGCGAATCCTCCAACTCATCATCAGATCCAACCCCATCATTACCACCAGAGCTACGATATACTGTAAAACTATCCGCTTTCTTTGAGGGGGGAGACGAGTTAAGTGATCCCAGATCATTCCCTATTGAATTAGAACTATTTGATTTAACGAGTCCTCCATTCTGCTTATGACCACTCTCTTTTGTACTACTTTTACTTCTTTTTCGCTTCTTTTTCTCTCTACTTTCTTTAGGGGTTGCTACCAAAGGTCCACCGCTACCACCCTTCTTCTTACTACCACCGTCATCCTTCGCAAGAGACTCTTCCTCGGCTGGTGGTGTAGACTTTTTGGCAAACGGCCCTATAGGCCACTGCCATGCAATCTCTTCATTATCATCACCACCAACTTCTTTCAAAAGACGAGATTGTTCCTCTTTAGACAAATGTTCAAGGCCTGGAATGTCCTCCTGAGCTCCCGCCGCCGTATTTACCTTCACTTTTTGTCTTGAAGAAGAAAGAACGCCAGATGACTCACTTATAGGTCCATTCGGTGTAGAATTGTTCATCTTTAT
>JAAZTK010001410.1:0-14197 GCA_036507255.1 Megalothorax incertus
AACTATGTAGAAAAGCATGTTGCAGCGTGAAAAAAAATATTTATAACATTTTACTCTAAAAGAGAACGGGCTTTCTACACGGTTTACCCGTTTTATTTAATTTATTTTACACCTAGAAGAATTCTACATGAAAAGTTATAAATTCCATTTCAAATTAAATAAATATTGTAATATTAACTATAAAAAGTTTTATTAATCTATCATTAAATTAAAATCTACGATATATGATCTTTCTATTATCTATTGTACCATTTTCATTTTTCTATAATAGCTACATGTTGGGTACTACTATAAGTTTTCGACTCAGGATTAGGTTAAAAGATTCAAATGCAATATTCTTTACAAATTTTTTTATGCGACCAAAACAGTTTATTAATCGAGCTCTTGTTAAAATATTATTTACTTACGAGTGCATATCATTCTGACGATTTCAGCTACATATATTTATAAGTTAATAAGAGAATAGATTTGCTCTTTTTTAAAAGAGATACTTGAATAAAAGTTTTGTTATTTTCATGAAATGCAATATAAGGTTCATGTTAGATTTTGTAAATTGTATTGCGGTGTGTGATGGCTTTGGTGGGTATTCTACAGATAAATTTCTAATAGGTACAATATAACTCAAAGGTACAAGTGTAGTTTTGTTATTTACATTTAATTAAACAAGTATAATACAATTTATGGATAAATATGTGCTACAAAATAATAAAGGTAATACATGGTATAAGATCTGTTTATGGGTATAGTAAATGAGTGTGCTTATATTTAAGATAGAGTGTACACAGAAGGGGGCATTCATCATTCTATGATTTTGAGCTTCTCACCTCTCCAGTGACCTTGATTGGCTCTGGAGTTTGTTGAGATCTGGGTCTTCTTGGGGGAACTGCTGGGGGTTGGGGGAGGGGTTGAGCTTGAGGTGGTAATGGTCCCGAGGAGTGGACAATTGAACTAGTGGTTACTGAGGACGACTCTTGATGGTAGGAAGAGGAAGAGGAGGAATAAGAATGTACTACAATCTCTGCGGGAGCTGGGGTCACTGGTTTAACAAACTGGGCAGGATCTGACACGGTAGAAATGTAATATTGGACGGGTTTGCTTTGACTTCCGGTCTCTCCCGAATGAAACTGCGTTGTGTTGACCTCAACGGACTCTGCACCATCAAATCCAGCGGCTTTTCCTGATCTGAAAGGTAAAGGTGACGCTGAGGATTCTTCTCTAGGTGGGGGCCAAGCTGAAGCAAGTCGATTGTGTACCTCTTTTCTTCCCCAAATCTTATTCATCTCTAAAGCCGCTGGGGATACCCTACCTTCTGGTTGTCCACTAATGTCAATATGCGTTCTGTATAGGGATCTTGGTGTTGGAGATAAACTCGCAGCTTTCCTACCTCTATCCAAATTACTCGAGAGAAAGGTTGGTTCTTGGTACTGATATTTGGGCGGTTGTTCAATCTTTTGCTGTGAAAAAGACTCTCCATTTGCCCTCTCTTTTTGGAACTGCTCTGAGGAGAATATAAGAGCTTCTCTCTTCAAGGAGCTTGACCCTGCAAAAGCGGAGAAATCTGTAGATGTTGTGGGTAGCTCAAAGGAAGCGTTTGAGGAGGTGCTTTTAGGCATCCATTTTGGAGGAATTCGGAATTCCTCATCATCCCGGCGCTCGCTTTCGGAAAATTGACCAGGAATAAATTTACTTGGCCGCATAATTGGGAATTGAATCGAATTTGGGCGAGGTCGCTCTCCAGAGCCTGGGGTTAGACTAAATTTTTGCGCTTCACTCCCCTTTGTTGAGGAAGAAGCTAGGAAATGCTCGATTTCTGGCTCTGTGCCGGCTGTTATGAATGAAGGAAGCTCGGGTGGACTGACAATTTCATCAGGAAAGCTTTTAACTCTTGGGGAAATTGACATTTCTCGGGCGCAGAGCGGTGGAGGTGCTAAAGGTGGTGGGATATGAGGAAGTCGAATCCCCCCAGCCACTTCTGGTGATTGCCCTACATTTTCAAATGTCTTTGCTTTCTCTTTAACACTGGATTGTCGGATAAAAAGGGCCGAAGGATCCGCTTTGGGAGTATAACATATTACTGGAGGAGGTTCAGGGACTAGATTAAATGGAGGAAATGGCGGAGGTGCATCTTCGAGAGATGCATTTAGCGAAGTTGGAGTTACACATATCTTGGGTGTGTTAATTGGGAGTTCCGGAGGCTGGAAAGGAGTCGGTGGTGAGGAGGCGATTGATTTTTTATGGAGCTGAGTTGAGGTGGTCGTAGTGGAGGTCACCCTTGAGCTGAGGATTGTCTCCTGATGCATCTCATGTTCATGTTGAAATGTCTTGTAGCAGACAGACATTTGCTTATTGTCCCCAGAGTCCTATAAGCAAAAAGTAGGGAGAAAGCGGTAAAAAAGCGCTGCAGTTTTTAAAAAGTAATTTCGTCTCAAGCCAGCATTTTAATAGCATGGCGAATTTTTGATAAAACTCATGTGAGAAAAAGCTCTCGTTTGAAATAGTTAGCTCGGTCTCTCTTACCTCATTAGCACCAATCCCAATTCGAGATTCAAAGGTGACCTGAGTAAGTTTCCCATGAGGAGATGCTGATGTATCATCAAGAACAGTTACATCTGAAATAGACTGGGATTCTCCTGCCTCGTTAAATGCTTTCACCGTGTATTGTCCGCTATTTATTGGTTTTGCTGAAATAAATATCATTATTAATATGTAGATATTTGATTGCCCACACAAAAAACTTACCATCATTTACTATCAGAATATGCCTATTTCCTTCCTCACGAATCACAAACTTTCCACCGTTCTCCAGCTTATGGTCATCCTTCCACCATTCCACCCGAGGAGGAGGTGTGGCTATTATCTCCACCTCCATGTAAATCCTAGTATTTTTAGTACACAAATTAATAAATTTGAAAACTTTAAATGCTTTGAACTCCTCCTACCTTTTATCAGGAGGAACTGTCTGGGCTGGAATTTACGCAATAAAAATCAATTAAATATAGTAATAATTTTCATCTTAAAATTATTGCATATAGAAGCCTTACCTTGTAACCTCTTTCCAAATACTGGAGGAAATGTCGTTTCTAAATGGGCAGATGTATTGTAATACATTTCCTGTTAGGTATTAATAAAAATTGGATTTACTTTTGACAATGACATCAGCAACGCTCGTTGCAATTCCTGCATCAGACTCTGCAATACAGCAATATCTCCCTCCATCCTGTATTCTGACCTTTCCAATTTGAAGGGTGACCTTGCCATGTTTGTAACATGATTGGAAATACTCTATGAGTACATCATTTTTGGTCCAACGTATATTTGGTTCCGGAAATCCTAAAGAAATGAGACCAATGAATAAAAATATGTATTCTCGCTTAAGAAAGGAGCTCACCATCAACGATTCCTTCAAGAGTGACATATGTACCCTCGTCTGCCATCACAGAATTTACAGGGCAAATGAACTTTGGTGCGGATCGGTTTCTCGGATTTCTTAGAGGGGTAGGGGTCTCTCGATCCGTTGATCCCGAAGAATCTTTCCTCTCAAATAGAGCCTTTTTCTCTTTGTATGACTTTTGAGAACCCTCCAGTTCATCCTCCTGGAAAATTTGATCTTTGAAATAGACATTTTTTATACCAATTTTTTAAGCTTACAATAAGTTTGGGAGAGTCTGGCGGTTGCTGGATGATTGGTTCTTTTATTGTGGGACTTCTTGGGAACTCGAAATCTTTTGAAGACGACTTCAAAAGTTTCGGAGATCCAACCTCCCCCTCAAAAAGCCCACTTTCACCTTTCACGATTAGTGATGCGAAACATTTTATCTCTCCAATCCCATGTGTTGTAGCTTTGACCATATAATTGCCTCGGTGGAACATTTGAGCCGAGGGGATCCTTAACGAATGTGTCACTCCATCGCTCTTAATTTCATATCCATCAGATGTCTGCAACTTTTGTGCATTCTTAAACCAATTGACTTCCGGTCTTGGCCATACATCGGAGAGGATGCAGGTAAAAATGACCTCATCTCCACAAGTGACCATAGTATCTTGAATCATTTGATCAAATCGAGGTGGCTCTGTTGTCTTCTCCTTATCAAGTACGGTTACATGGCATGTTGAAGATACGGAACCACCAGGATTAATCGCCTCTACCCTATAATCACGTGAATCCTCCAGGTACGCTTGTTTAACGACTAGAAGACACTGCATAAAAAGAAATAGTTAAAACTCATAAGGGGAATGTGAGATTTGGAACCTTATCTCCTTGAAATATGAGCTGGAAATCTTTGGATTCTTTAATTGGTTCTTCGCCTCGATACCAGATAACCTTTAAAATGTAGGAATACGGATATATTTATTTTAGATTTCAAGCTTCGGAATATGTTAATGGTTATTTTGTTATCGGTCCTTGTACATATAAATTAGACGAACCTCAGGTTCTGGAGAAGCTTTAATAATTGCTTGAAGAATAAATTCTTCTCCAACTCGGACATTAAGATTCTGAAGGCCTGAAATGATCTTTGGTTTAACAATCTCCATCTCAGGAGTCGGAGTGGGTTCCTTTTTTTGAGAGCAAATTAAAATTAAATGAGTTATTTCAAAGCTGATTAAGAAAGCATGTAGGAAATGAAACCTTAACAATTAAGCTGCACGAGCTCTTGGTTTCTCCTCCAGAGCCTCGGGCCAAAAGACTGTAAATTCCGGCTAATTTCGCAGAAGCTTCTTTAAGAGCCAATTGGGCCAACTTGCCATCAAATTTAATCTAAAGCGAAAAGGTATTTTAAACTTTAAGTTGGTAATTTATTTTTAAAATCACCTTGAAGGGAGATGTATTCTCAATAGCTCTTTCATTATGATACCATGTCAAATTCTCTACATCCCCATCCACCTTTGTCTCCAGTTTGACCCCTTTCTCCCCTTGCCTGACGAATAGGTCGCTTAGGCCTGGTTTGAATGATGGCTTAATTCGCTCTATTTCTGTATATACCAATATTGCATAGATCAATATGGTCCTATACTGAGGAAAACATTAAAAGTGAATGCTTACCTCTTATATGAACAAGGCAGTAACACTCATCGGATCCGTGGACATTAATTGCTGCATTTAGCAAAGAACGCTCGAATCAATAAATCTTTCCAATTTGATTAAAATTCTAACCTCTGCAGCAAAATGTGCCCCCGAAATTCCTGTGAATCTTCTCGAAATGAAGAGTACACTTTCCATTATTAAATGTGGTCACAAATGAGGTCATCTTCTCGTCAATCGGGGTTCCATCTTTAAACCAAAACACATTTGGGAGGGGCTTTCCCTCAACAATACATTCGATGCTTTCTCCAGTGGTTCCTTCAAGAAAGAGCACAGTTTCTGGTAGTTCTTCCACAAACTTGGGGAAATTTGCTACAACAGGGATCTTCTCCATTACAACAAGCTTGCCACTAGTCTCGGCAATCTATACTTTCACGATACAATTAAAAAAATTGTGAAAGTAAAAAAAGTGAAAGTCAAACCCCTGAAGGATTTTCGGCTCTGCAAGTGAATATAGAGGAATCTGGAATAAAGGTCTCTTCGATTCGGAGTGAACAGGTCCCAGTTTGGGGAGAGTACTCGGTTTTGTAGTCTGGGTTTGATTGAATCGGGAGTGAGTCTTTTAGCCAAGTTATATCCAAGTCGGGCGTCCCCGTCACTCTATCGGTATAAAGAATTACGGGTAAAAAAGTGCTGATAAAATTGATAGTTTTACCTGCACTCCAAAAGCAATCGCTCTCCCTCGAATATGGCCAAATCTTTAAGGGGGGAAATGAAGGAAGGAGGAATACAATTTCCTCTCCCCACGTCTTTCACAGGTGCTTGGTTCCCTACCACGTCGTCAGAAGCAACCTCCATCGTCGCTCCCTCCGTTTGACTACCGACCTCTGACATTTGCTCTCGACTCGTTTGTGACTCTGCATCACGATCCTCCGCAGTGGCTGTTTTGAAGCTTTCGCTTGTATGGTCTAACTCGATCTGAGTCTCCTTCTCCATCAGTCTGGGTTTTTCCTAAGGAGGGAGGAAAAAATAAGGAATGACATATATATATTTGGGGGCGACAAACAAAAATCCCATTATCAAATCTAATTGTGTAAAGCCATCTAGAAAATCCAGACTCCAGACTGTTTGTGCCCGGGTATTTCGGAACTACATCTGCTCATTTGATGAGGAAATCTCACCGGGGGGCCTTTTCAATTTCATAGCTCCAAAGTTAGTATAGGTATTCTCCGTAATAGAATTTTGCACGCGTTTTAAACCCGAGAGTTGAACTCTAAATTTGAAATATCCGTACATTACCTGTTGCGTTTGAGCTGGTTGAGGTTGTAGGGGAAGAAGGCGGCTCGTAGGCGTTCTACTAATTGCCAACTCCTCTTCTAAGCTCGGTGTTCTCATCTCGATGACACTCTCTAGCCTATCTGTACTCTTATAAAGGAGTCCCGTATTGAGGGGGAACTCGTTCCGCAATTTCCTCAACGAATCAAGCATTTTGTCATTTTCAATCTTGATGGCTTCTTGGCAAACTTGAGCTTTCTCGACTCCTTCACCGAACAAATGACACACGCAAGAGGATTAGGTTTTTTGCTCAATTAGTACACACTATAATCGTATGCTACATTTTTTCTAATCTCTAGTCTTATATATTGTAATACCGTATAATTGACTGGAGATGCGAGCCACTCGGCTGATCCGCTCATCTTGCTCAACCTCCCCCTCACGGAGGAATCGGTGGACTTGCTCAATGAAACGGGCCCTCTCCTCCGGAGCATTCTCTATATTGCGAGCGAGGTCTGACAGAGAAAATCCATCAAGTACCCATTGTTTTGCCTATGGGAGAAAGATGCGAGATTTGTAGATTATATCACAAATAACCGATATACAATATGTAGCTGAGATTTCGAGAGATACAATTCTACATAGGATTTGAAGCCAAGTTTACTTCGTCAATGCAAAATGCAAAGTCCTAGTTAACTACTCTAATGGAACAGCATTTCCTACCCAGCTCGACTTGGATTGATACAAATTGGTAAGCCCCCAAGTGACATACCTCGTTCACACATTTAAAATACTCCAATGTTAGATTTATCACTCTTCTCCGCTCTTTTGCTTGCTGCCTGAGTGCAGCCATTTTCCTATGAAATCAAAATTAGGTTATTTAATAAAGCATCGAATATTACAATACCATTGAAGCTCTGTCCTTTTTTCAGGGAGATCCGGCAAATCCTCTCCAAAAGTCCGGGTAGTTTCCACAAAGTTTGTAACCTTTTCATGTAGGATCTAGAAAAAGAGAATTACAGCACACATTACGCACGAGCTTGGTATCAATTGCAAATTTTAAATACATTTATAAATAGATAATATATATAATACATTATACAATACATAATATGAATAGGCATTACTTCAAGCGTGTTTTCAAACTTTTCAAATGCATCCGAATTCTCCCGAACTGCCAAATCAGTTTCTCCGTATTGCCCTCTGTTTTAAATTGTAATTGGATACCATTCAGGATTATAATTAATTTATGTTTATTTCAAATAGACGTATACTTACCGTGTATGTCCCAAGTGTACAAGCAGATCTTTCAGTTTAGAATTAATCTGTATTTAAATTTTAAGCACCATTGAATTAAGGCTTAGAATTGGAAATTTAATTCTTTTTTAAAAATGTATGTAGGTACCTCATTAAAATCTCTATTTAGGAGAGTGGAGCGCATCTTCTCAAAACTATCCCTTCGGTGTGAACTAAAAGTTTCCCAAGCTTCTTCCTTTGCATCCAGGCTAGCCCTCAACCTCGCTTCATCAATACTAGCAGCAAGTGGAGGTTCCTATTAAATTATTTCACTTGTAAATACTTATTTGGTGGAGGATCGAAAGGTATCATAATTTACTTTCTCTTTCATAAGATTGACTATTTTTGAAGATTCATCCTCTGCAAATTTTAGTAGCTGAGTCGTGGTCAAATGTACCTATAGGAAGATATGCTCAATAATTTGCATATGAGCTTTTATTTTAAGATTTAAGGCTCACTCGCTGGTGTCCTTTCGCCATAAAATCGATTTCAGGTAGAGATTCGCCGTGATTTAGGGATTTCATTTCAGCTATCCTCTCGTCAATTTCAGTCAACGTTTTATATAGGGAAATTATTAGGGTTGAGAGTGTTTCATAGTTTTCAATAAAATCTTTGACGATCCCATGCTCTGCTTTTAATTGCTTCAAGCTAGGCTGGTCGTCACCTAAAATGGCAATAACAATAAATATAGGTATTGTATTTAGAATTCGAATTTTCCAAATCACTTTCACTTCATTTATCTCTAGTTATAAACTATTGAGGCGAGTATTTTAATTGGAATCTTGTGAGAATTGGAAATAAAGAGACTTGAGGAACCTGGGCCCCAACAGCAACAGGTTTTCATGCCCGAATGGGCAACCCCTCCTGGCAACCCGTATCCTATTTCCCCAGATCTCTTCCTCCTTAAAGGATTTCCTATATTTACATTTCCTTCTTCGCTAGACTTATTTTTTCAATTCTAAACTTTATTGCCCATCTGGATCCTACTCTGATATTTTCACACAGATCCAGACACTTTTCATCGACAGATGTACTAAAAAACTATTCTCAATTCATACGAATCGATCTAGTACATGTTTATCTAGGTTGAGTAGAACGTAAGTTCGTAATAAATTAGACCTACCTTTACTCTCCATCATCTGAAGGAATTCCTCCATTTCCCTTTCAATCCTCTTCGCTTTCTCAACGACGCACTTTTTCGACTCTACATGGTTTATGGCAAATTTAATATCAGAAGATTTGTTTTCAGAGCAGAATCGGGAATCCCTCTTTTTTCAGATCTTTAACTCTCTTTGCCATCTGTAATGGAGTAATTGCTAAACTTTATATTCATTGAAAATAGGATCGTGTTTTTGCAGATTAAATAGGATTAGATTATTTAGAGATGCACTCCACTATACAAAGTAGCCTAGAGGAACTCTGGGTAAGAACTGATCTCGGATTTAGGATTAGATCTTCAAAGGAGTAGGATTAGGATATGTGAATTTAGATTAAGATCATCCTCCTGATGCTAGTAATACTGTCAATGCGCCCAATTTTGCAAATGGGACTGTTGAGCTTTTAAAAAGGTATATTTTGTACGATATATCGGACATGCATATAGATAAAAGAGTCGTAAGAACATTAGCGGGAGATAGAGATTGGATATGAGATTTTTGGCAAAATGTTTTGATAGTTGGTTTGTGGGAGGAGGTAAAAGGGCGACAAAGGCGGAAGTACGAGAAGAGGAGGAGGAGTATTGAGAGAACCTTATATATATCGTAGGTGGAGATGGGTGAGGGTTCATAAAAAGTTGAGAGAATGAGATTATGATTAAAAATAAAGCTGATGACTTTGATATGCACTTATGTATTAGGGGGAACTCACTAGTTGGACGGAATCCAGAAGTTTCTCTCGCTGTAGGTCCTTTTCCATCTCGGTGAATCTTTCCCTCAGAGTAAGGAGACGAACTTGGATGGATTTGCAAGCTTCAGATGGATTCAGTGCTGGATCGGAATCACTAGCCTAAAAAGATGTTTCAATTGAACAGGGCTGTATAACTAGTAAAAGTAAATAAAAACGAGCAAAGTGTTGCAATTTTGCATTGCAGCTCTTTGGCAAACCCAATCAGGCTCACGACTAAACCGAACCGGAATAAGTTCCCACATCCCGAGAACCCATACAACTCGGGGAATAGTAACCTATATATTAATTTACTCTGATATTGGCAGGCGCTGAAGCAACAAGCTCTTTCTTACTCAGGCTTGCATCCAACTACTCTATCTTTAACCACACTGCAATATATACTCTGTAGCTATTAAAATCTATTGGCTACATTTGAAATCACTCTTTCAACCTCCTTGTATCTTTCTCTTAGGCTTACATAAAAAAATACATTGTACTTTCTAGACCCGCCACTCCTAAATGCATCTTTTTACTCTTGCTCTTCTCCCGCTTCTCCTCCCAGCTCTCGGCTCCAATTTGGCCGTTAAATAGATCAATTATTCTCGGGGAAAAAGCTTTTACTTTGTTAGCCTTTTTCCTAAATAAGAGCTTGTTCTCGGATATTTCTCCCAACTAATTGTGCCTATATATACCGGAGTAGTGGGAAATGCTCCTAATAAATGTAGTCACCAGGCCCCTTTTGAAAACATATTAAATTAGTATTTAGAGTATTACTAATACTCCGGATCCGGAAGAGTAAATTTAATTTCCCCTCAAAACTACGTCATATATCTTCCTCCTTCAGCTTATTGGATCTATTCCTATCTCACCTTTTGAGCCCCGTCCAAAAAGGTCCCTCCAAGTTTCTCAATGCTTGTCAGATCCCGGGAATCTACCGTGACATTTCCCACCTCTCCCATTTCCTTTTCAAGCACTCCTACGCTTCTCGCAACCTGAAGGTAATGTTCTCCAAGCTCAATTCGAGTCCTGAGTCGGCCGATTAAATTATCCCACGATTTCCGAAGAAATTCGCTCTTATTTTGCACATCTTTCTCCAAACTTTGGTCTTCTGAAGATGAGTAAATTAGGTTGGATCTAGGGATATCCTCGGGGGGAGGTAATCCCAGGTTGGAAAAAGGGTTAACCAAAATTCCACTCAAATCCTTCCGTTGCATCCGCTCCAATTGCTTCCGGTTCTCATTAATAAATGCTCTGACATCCTCCTCTCTCAATCCAAGACGCGAGCCACGTTCTCCTTCACTCATCCAGCATTCAACTTCAGATGCCATTGAATAGAGCTGTTTAGAAATGATTCATGTTATCAAATTTATTTGCGTAGGTATTATATATTCTACAAAATGGGAAATGGAAATACATGTACAATATACAGATAGGCATACCCTAGGAATCGAATGGTATACCAATATATAGCATAAGCTATGTATGTGAATATTGATTTAATATTGTACATATTGGGATTTGAGAATAGGGAAATAATATTTCCCAGAATTCTTCAAAGAAAAGTTGGATCCCAGATTGAATTGACTTACTGAATTAAACCCTTGGAGGTACTCTGTGAGTCTAGTAGTTCTGCGAAGGGACTCCTCGAGTTGGGTAAGAACCCCCTTCCTCGCGAGCAACTCATCATAGGCGACCCTAATCCCCTATACAAAATCCCACAAGAATATGAATAAGAATCAAATTAATTTTATGTACGGATACTCCATATTCATTTCCCTTTATCATATTTCAAAATCCTACCTCAGTCTTTTCAGCCGACCACTGATCTAAAAGGCTTTCTCCACAGCTCAGAGCATTATATGTGATTTCATTCACTATGATTCAGATCAAATTTATATCCTCCTCCTTCTCCCCCATCCTCCTTTTCAAGTCCATCCAATTTGCAGTGTGCCTAAGATGATTAAAATTGCCATATTATAGCTTATGAATACTCGTAGTCTCGTAATATCGATTTTTGAATATCCTATTTATATCTGAAGAGTAGCTTATCAAAGTTAAGATATTTCAAAAACTTTTAATTAATCCAATAAACTGCTAATCTCTATCAAAATTC
This sequence comes from Megalothorax incertus, assembly GCA_036507255.1. Lineage (NCBI taxonomy): Eukaryota > Metazoa > Arthropoda > Collembola > Neelipleona > Neelidae > Megalothorax > Megalothorax incertus. The sequence goes on from JAAZTK010001410.1 coordinate 11,589, forward strand.
ATGGCATGGGAAGTTCACATTGTGAAATACCTCTAGTGTTTGCAAGAAAAATTCAAGCGAGGATCTCAACGCTAATTTGTATCCTTCCAGAGACTCTGCGAGTTCATTTAACGAGTCTAACAGCGAATAAACCCTCGATTTACAATTGTGTACAGGCCAATGCTGTTAAAAGAAATTTGAAATTAATAGAAATATTCATAAATTAGTAAATTCAGAACCCACCTTAAATCTCGTCTTTTCAAATTTCCTCATTAGCCCAAGCAATTCTTGTTGGAAACTCTATATAGCCCGGGAGAGAAATACAAATCAAATTATTATCCCAAACTCTCTCCGAGGCATGTCAAACTTTCACCAAAAAGCGCTCCTTGGATTACTCGGTTAAAATCATTAGTTAAATACAGTCTCTTAATTATATGCAGTAGTACTTTGGGGGAAAGTTATTCTCCTTTATATATCGTACAGATATATCGTAATAACTCACATTTACAGAGCTGAGCACTTTCTCCGTTTCTCCAATTAGACCTTTCACAGATTCTGCAGAATTCCCCAGACTTAGGGGCACCCAAAGCGTCCTTATCCGCTTCTCCACACAATCAATATCCGATTCAAATTGTAGAATTTGCAATTGCTCTTTTAGTTTTTCCACGCGATTCTTTAGAGCATCTTCAACAATCCTTCTCCGATCATGAAGTTTCTCTAGCCATCTCTTGACTTGTGTAATTGCTATTTTCGTAATATATAATTAGAGTTTTGCTATTATCCGTAAATTCTTAAAATTAGAAAATAGCCATCCTCACAGAATTCTGCATGTAATTTGAGAGCGGGAGGCATCCGAGAGTCGACACCTTCCTCAGCTATGGTCGTCAAATCCCCCTATGTGAAAAAAGGAGGCAATTAGTATGAGTTCTTTGCATTTTTTCTAAATCTTATGTACCAAAAGGATTTGTCCTTGTTCCAGAGTTCTATTTAGCGAGCTTAACATTTCAGTCTTTTTCTTTTTGATCCCATAAATCCTTTCCTTGCAAGAAGATAAAGTTTCACCAGAGTCTTTGGAATCTTCTTCAAGCTCGATAATCCGGGAATAGCAATGCTCGTACTCTCTGCAAGATAGGATAGAAAAGGAGAAGGCCATTATTCGATGTATCTTCAGAATTGCATATTCGAGTAATTTAATAGCATTTCAAAAAAGAAGATTCTAGGAATGACAATTTAGTAATGAGAATTGCTCAAAATAGATTCTTGACAATGCTAGAAATCTAGGATAACGGAGAAAGTTTTTTATGGGAAAAAAACAAGAAAAGTTTTAATCATTTTAATGATTTGAAAGAGAAAGCTGTGCTTTCTCCAGTTGAGGAAGGGATTAAAATTGAAGTGCTCTCTAAAGCATTTAAATAAACAAACGTGGAATGGAGCTAAGAGAGTTGATTGAAAAGGATGTTTTGAACGTCATTGGGATTGCTCACCTAAAAAAGTTTACATTCACTTCGATGATGAGTTTCCTCCTCTCTAGAATTAAATTAAGATCTTTCCATGCTTTTGCCAAGCCTGAAAAAATAAATGTCATTCATATTCAAATATCCGGAGATAATTAAAATTTACCATCAGCCATGGAGGAATGAACTTCCGGTCGTGGTTTTTGCTCTGAAAGAAGCATTAAAAATTAAAGTATTTTTCAAAGTAAACACATGATGGGGGAACAAACCCAGAATTAATTCATCAGCCTGCTTTAAGATGCTTTCAACAGGGCCGTGCTTGTTCTGGAATTCATATTGGCAGATTAAAAAAATGTTTCATCTAAATTTTGGGGCATTTCCAACCTGTATTTTTGATAGAACATCAATATGATGATCGAGCATGGCTTCTGCCTCTTTGAGATTTGATCCGAGATGGGTAAAGAGTGGAAACATTTCTAGGACTTGAAATGTCAAGAATTTCTCGGCTCTGGAAATCGATATACAATATTAACTATATAAAACAAAATGTTTTGAGAATCTCCCGCGCTTTACTAATTTCCATTTTTTTGCAAAAATATTTGCAATATGAAAATTTGTTTAAATTAAAATCAACAATTGGACATGCCTCCTTCTAATAAGATTAAAAAATTTACCTAATTAGCTCTAATTATATGATTTTTGGCTTAATTAAAATAGCAATTTTGAAAATTTGAGGTCACGAGGTTTCAACTTCGAGGTCTCTGAAACCAGGGTCAAAGGTCAATTGCAAAGCTTATCAAATTGACCGGTCAACCAAGGGCAACTACTGACCCGGTGGTCAAGAGCATTCTCTCACGCATCCCTCTGTAGAGTAAGAAAGTTTAGGGACGCTTCCCAACTTCCCATAAGGAGCAATGTTAAAACATGGCAATGTCAACCGGGTCACCTGATCCAAAGGTCAACTTAGGACAAAGAAGTGTGGGTGGATCATTATCTACGAAAGATGCTTTAAAAGATGTGATTGAAAAAAGGGTGCTGGAGCAAGACCCGGCCGGATGCTGTGTGTTTTAAGTTAGGACACAGTGTCTTGGTTTGATGACCTTGACCAGTCGGGGTCAATCTCCCCTCATTGTCAGTAGAGGTACTGTGGGGTCGGCAAAGTGCCAAGAAATCCTC
>JAAZTK010001411.1:0-14190 GCA_036507255.1 Megalothorax incertus
TGAGAGTGGGTTTTATAAAATAGAATCCCTAATGCTAATGGCTAGTCTTTACATTTTATTAATTCTTAAATACATTTACCAACAATCCTTACAAAGCCAACATGCTATACCTAAATATATCATATACCTATTTTATAATATCTCTTATGGCCTATGGGCATCAGATCGATTAATGGCTTGCATGTTCATCTTCCCTGAAATGAGGGTAGATATTTAATGGCTATTTAATATTGACTCAAAGTCTCAATATGAGTGCCTTTTACTCTAATTAAATATCTCCACCTCCTGAGTGCCTCTACTTTTTTCCTTTAATAGCTTTAATTTTTTAAATATTCGAAATTCCTAAAAGTTATAAATCTTGTCAAACAAAAAACGGTCATTTCGACCTATAAAATAAATAGAATTTTTAATTTTGAAAATATCGTAGAATTTACGGTCATTTTTATGGCTCATTCATTACACGATAGACATTCTATCGTAGTAGAATAGTCACATAAAGCATTATGAACTTTTGATTTTATGAGCAAATTCTTTAAATTTAATATGCTACAGTATGTAGCTTTAATAGAAATTGCAATTTCTCTTGCAATATTGGAATTTCGCAAATTCCAATATGAATTTATAATTATTTTGAAATACTCGGAATATACTACATTATAACGTAGTAATGATGCACATTTCAATTGGAATTCCACATTAGTTTGGATCAGGGTATTTGTGGGGAATTATTTTTTAATCGACACTTTGTCCTTTCTCTCTGAATAGGATATTTTTGGACCAGTGAGTTTTAGCCGAGTTTTGGACGTGTAAAATGATGTGTAGGAGGAGGGGGAAAACTTACCAAGATCTTTGCACCTTTGGGCTTTGTGCTTTGTGATATTCTTTTTAGGAGGGTGGTTGAAAGAAGGTTTTTGGCTTGCATAATACTTTTGCGTCTGAGCCTCGAATTCAAATCCCTCTAGAATATTTATGAGCTCTTGGAGAAATACATTGTACTCGTATAATGAAGCTCGAGGTGTGCCGATCTGCATTTTTCCCCATTCTCTGGCTCAATTCTGGGGGATTTGCCCGAGTTAAGAAAACACTCGGGGAGGGAGGATAGATGGAATATTAGCGAGGGTGGGATTCGGATTGGCACAGGGAGAGAAATCTCTTTCTCTCTAAATATTCAAATCTCCCATTTACCATCGTTCCTCAGGAGTTGGGAACGACTTCATTTCCCACCTTTTTTTGAGCCTCTATGCATTAGTTTCAAAATCCCCAGTTTTTAAATCATTTTTCCCTTCCGATCTCACCTAATAAAACCCATATACAAATTGAGATAAGGGGGGAGTAAATAGCTTCTCCTTTTAACTAATGGGCTTGGAGTACTTTAGTGTTTAATATTCCATGAATGAGTTTTTCTACGCCCGTGCATATTAAATTATGGTTCGAGACATGGAACTGAACTATGGGAGGAACGGTGGGAAATTGTGAAAGCGATAATTCATTTGAAGCAAAATAAGATAAACTATCTTGGGTTCCAAAACGGAAGCCACCACCTAAAAGTTCTCAACTTTGGGAGGTACAGCACAGGAAGCAAAAGTTTCTCAGTTGGTTCCTTTTGTAATTTAATTAACTTGGCTATTTTTAACTGCGTCAAATAGTTTTTAGGTAGTACCATCGATTAATATTCGCTCAAAAAACCCAGTGTGCATTTTTTTGCGGGTTTGACTAATTTCTTATTGGGAGGATGTGGTATAGGCTCGAGATAATTTGGATTTCTAATGCTCGAGAAGCTTTGAATTGTCAAGGATGTGACAATGTTAATGAGGGGAGCTTTGCTATCTCTCATGGTTTGATTTAATGACTTTTTTTCGGAGGAGCTCTAGATGAGATCTCTATCTAATCCAGTTAGCTTTAGGAATTTATAAAATGTGACATCATATAGATATTGAATTGAAGAGCACACTCGCTTCCTAATGAGGTATTTGCGTGTGTAATTGGATTGATTACTGATATAACCAACTTGGTAGAAGTAAAAAAAGTCGATAGAGATCCACCATTGAAGCTTTTAAGGGAATGAGGAAGGGATATAAAAATAATCCGATTCGGTATTCCAGGTTCAAAAAAGAAGGGTCATAAAACTCGGGGAAAGTCAACCGGCTTGAGCGGCTTTTTGAGGCTCAGGGGTGTAGATCACTTTGAAGGTGGGAGTTTTTGGAAAGTCCCACGGTGGAGGTGTAAGGTTAATCTTTTTAGTAGGGAGAACCAGAGACGTATACGTAGGTGGAAGCCGGAGTGTAAAAGCGGAATGGAGTAAAAAAAAGTGTGAGGGTTCAAGGCAAGGGTGGTAGAAAAAAGTTCAATTTTAGGTTCACGGGTTTTGATGTTAAAGAGCGACTTGGAGTAAAAGTTTATGCATTGGAACTTGAGTCGGGGGAGGATCGGAAGGGGGAAGAAGAAGATTTGTAATGCAAAAGTAGCCCCAAAGTTCAATTCATCGGCGGGATAGTCAAAGTTAACTCTTTGGGGTCCATAAAGCTAGACCATTTAAATCGATTCTTCGATGGGGATTTCTTCCTCGGATGCAGTACTTCCGATAGTTCAATTCATCGGCGGGATAGTCAAAGTTAACTCTTTGGGGTCCATAAAGCTAGACCATTTAAATCGATTCTTCGATGGGGATTTCTTCCTCGGATGCACAACTTCCGATCCCCGACCTTAATGCCCCAAGTTTACCCCTTATTGTATCTGAGAGGTTAAAGGGGCATCATTTAATCGCAGGCCGGAATGGCATTAATTTGTTCTTGGAAATTTGAATAGGAAGTGAGGTGATAAAAGCTCAAAAGAAGTTGGGAGGAGGTGATGGAGCCCCCCTCCTGGCTCCCCTCAATGGCTCAATGGGGCCCCAAACATTTACATGTGGAAACGAAGGCCGATTTGTCAGTTTTTGGAATTTTGGAGCAATTTTTATCAGATCTCGTGTCATGTTCTTGAGAATTACAGCCTTCCAGGGGATGTATCGAGCCCCTTTCTTGTGCAAATCTTGGATTTGATAAATGGAACCCCGTTGGAGGTTGTTTTTGAGGATCTCGGAGCCCGATTTGTTTTCTTTTTTCCATCGCAAATATGTATTATCTTCCATCAAAGGCAGCGGGAGCTTCACTTTGGAGTGTTTCAAGGAGAAATCAGGATAGCTCCACCAGCAAATCATTCGAGTCAATATGAAATCGATTGGAAAGAATTAAAAATATCATTTGGGCTCGTTTGAGAAACTCCTCTTTGCGTGCATTGGAATAAGTATGTAGTTTTGCGCAATGGAAATAATATTTTTACAACCATTCCAAGTAGATATAATGGTTAAGAGCACTAGCAGATGGGCCCCAAATGACAATAGTTGACCAATGTCATTCGGTATTTTTGTTTAGCTCATTCCGAATATCGGGGGCTCTTTGAATAATTAAAAAGCCGAGGGCCCGGAGACATACACGTAATGGATATTTCAATCGATAGACTTATTGAACATTCAAGAGATAGAGGTTGAATTATTAACGGTCGTAATATCCTGTATTTTTAGATACCCGGGGAATTTATGAGAATGTTTTAATATCATTTTTTTAATAATTTCAATTTTAATATTCAGGTTTAGAAAGACTTGAGTGTTTCATTTAGATAATTGCTTTGATATAATATTTCAATTCTAGGCTCTCGACCCAATACTTTAAGGTTTGAGAATATTCTAAATTGTTTTTGCAATTTAACTTTGCTCATTACAGGGTATTATTATTATATGGAGGGGCTCCTTTCCTTTCTCTCGATAGATAATTAATGAAATAGGAAATATGAAAGGGGGGAGGGACATCGATCGATATCTCTTCCGAAAATAATTGAACTAATAATAGATAGAGTCCCATGCTCCAATAGCTAAAATTTTGGAACTTTCCCTATACCTTTTGATGTCTATTTTACTATACAATGTAGTATATGTGTGCCTAAGTAGTCCTACCTGTTATTTTAGGCTTTCTCTTGTAATGCTATTAAAAGATGGGTCCTTTATTCCAATTTGAATACATTTACAATACTAGGTACTCTTTGAAAGTGGGCCGATTTTACAATCGAGTTTATGTATCTTAATTTAAATGGAACCATCCACCCCGCCAAGGATAGGTAGATTGTATTACATAACTAATCCTAAGAGCCTTCTATACAAAAGGATTGTGATTTACAGAATAGTTCCGAACCATCGATGGCAGAAATTCAGTGTTCGAGATCTCGATCTAATTATTTTGCATGAATAGATGCATAGACATTAGACACCAACGCGAGGGGATTGGAAAGTTCGGGAGAAATAAAGGCAGCAAATCAAAATCAGACAAGCCTAGCTTTACGAACTTAAAGTACCATTTAAGCTTATCGGCCGCTTGGCTTCTGGGAGAAAGATTTATGACTCGTTCGCATAATGTACGCCAAAATACTACTCGTACACAAAATGAATGGAGTTCTATAATGGGTCTACTGCTAAAGTATTAGGTGGATAATATTTATTACACGGTACAATGTGCTCCAGAGCTCGGAGAGGAGCTAATAGAAAAATCCATAATAATTACATATGCATCTGAAGCTTTGAGGAAATCTGACGGAACTCTCATTATCATTCTTCCCCACCTTTCGAATCTCCAGAATCCTCAATTTAATGCATATTTAAATGTGAAATTAAATGGGAGGATTTAGTGGGGTGGGATAGGAAATGTTTTATGTACGAGGAGCAAGAGGATTTGAATTTTGAAGGGAATTCATTTACGATGGATTAGAATTTCATTAGAGAATGAGAGACAACTGTCTAATGTGTATTGGAGGGGTGGCAGTGCACACGGATTTTAATACCTACGGGAATTTGGATTTGCAGTGGATTCAGGAGTGTGCAGTCAAATGCATATTGAGAGAATGCCCGGAGATTATTCAGAATCGGGGAATCCGTAAAAGAATTATGCGGGGGCATAACTCTTTTAGCTTGGAGTAGTACGGAGGAGAAAGTTACTTGAATTTAGAGCATTGTAGAAAGAATGAAAAAATATAATCTGACTTGAGTAATTCAAATTTCAAGGGGAAGGGGAAATGAAATGGAAATGAACTCGTAGAAATTTGACAGACGGCAAATGAATAAATACATTGTCGAGTCGTAGGGAGGAGGAGGAGGAGGAGTCCCAGAGAGGAATAGAAAATGAAATTTTATGGATTTCTTGCAAAAGCATTTGTTGTTTTGTTATTCCGAGGAAGGCTGGAGTTGCACATGTTGGGAGTCGTATTTTGTATTAGTTCAAAAGTCGTAGGCGGAGGAAAGTGTGAGGAAGGAATTTCCATTTCTTGAGAATCCAATCTGACGTGTTGTATTCTTCTTCTTCTTGCATTGCAAAGTAGTTATGCACAGGACTTTCTCCTCCCGTCTTATTGAGAATTGAAAGCCAGATTTGATATTCCAAAAGTTAAAGAGTTTAGGTATTCTTTTCCGCTATGCCGGATCTTCTTCCTTCCAAATCCAGAAATAATATGATTTCGTAGAACTGTAGGATATGCAAATGGAAATATCTTTATATGCATTGATATTTCGAAGAAAGTAGATTTCTTTTTTCGGTCGTGCCGTGTTTTTCTTTCTTTTTGAATGCGAAATGAGTTTTTCTATTCGATTTCCCTACGACTTCAATTATAAACAGATTAGGGGAAAGGAGGTTTGGATCTCTTTTGTGTAAATTCGATTGCGAAACACTTTTGGGAGCGAAATAAACTTTGGGAAAGTGTCTCATATTGTTGGAGGACATCAAATCAAAGGGCAAATTTAATTTCAAAGCGAGCAAGTTCCGAATTCAGCTCGGGGGGCGCGGGAATTTTCGTCACCCTCTCCCTAAAGATTTGATTCCCTAAACTTGAAGAGAGTTGTGAGACTTGAGAGAAGCTCACTTGAATGAAAAATAAATAAAATTGCAGGCTTCGAGGAAGTGTGAATTTCTCAAGACCAAAAGAACGAGGGGAATTTTTGTTTTTCTCGACTCTTGCTCTCGGATTGATCCTATTTTATGTATGAGAGGCATGGGAGAGCGAGGATATGATATAATCAGATTATAGATATGATGCACCAGAGTGGGACTAGGAAGGGAACATTGAGGATTTCTCTCAAGTTTTGAAAATTTTTCATTTTGGAACAATTCCGGGGTGAATGTGATGTACGAGTACATTGCTCCAAGTTCATTCCCCCAACTAGTACGATAGTAGGGGTTTTGATCGTCACTTTTTCTTCGAATGGAGATGAAAAAGTCGGGAATCGAATCGATTTCTCTACAAATCTCATGTTCCCCTTCACTGGGCCGCTGCTCCGTAATTTTCCAGCAATACTCAAGTATTTTCTAGTATCTATTGTGGAAGTGGGAAAAAATCGAGGGACTCAAACCCCAAATTCTGTAAAGAATGCGTGGGGGTGCAAATAAAAAAAACTAGCGAGAGGAAGCGGGGGAAGCTGTGTGGAATCCACTTTGCATATATTTTCTGGTTGGGTATTTCCTTTTGGATACAAATAGGGGGAGAAGAAGAAGGGGGATCCGACTTAGGATGCGTGTACTAATGTACCGAGTGTACATGAGATAGGCCCAGCATACTATTATCCGAGTGGAAAAGTGTCGAAAGTGTGAATTCAGTGAAGCCACTAGAGGATTCTCCCACTGGATCATTTCTCCACATTTGGAGAACCTTTTCTTTGCGAGCAAATTCTCTACAATTCAGCAATTCACACAATTGAAATGTCAATGTTGCACCGTCGTTGGGAATCTGCGTACCCAAGAGGGACGGAGAGGATCCTGGAGACACGTGTGGTCGTGTAATATTATTGAATTGCAAGGAGGATGTGTTCGAGGCGTTGACAGGCAAACTTTTGAACATTTTACTCGTATAAAATCCCAAGATTTGGGGGATTTGAAAATTTGAATTTGGCAGTTTCATGATTTCATTTCGGGAGACTCTCTCGACTTTATTATCGTACGAATTTAATGAAACCTGGCTTTGTACGGGTACAATTACTACTTGAGAATGATTAGCATATCGAGAGGAATGAAATTTGGAAATTTAGAGGTGGGGGGAGTCGAAGCGTAAGGTGTAGTAGATATATGTGGATGGAGTGACATTCCCCCGATGATGGTAAACGAGATGAGTTTATTCCTTTGTACTCGCTTCACAGATAGATATGACGACTGTCTGATGGAAATTGGAGTTTCTCGACGAGACGAGACGGAGGATTTCAATAGATCTCGCGTTCATTCATTCGGGCCAAGTATTTAGATAGAGCGAGGGCCATACCTACGAATTCAGGAAGACGAGGGCCATACATCGAATGTAAATCGAGTATTTAGGTTTGTCAACCCTTTGAGAGAAGAGAAGTCGAGTGGAGATGAACTAGGAGGTGAGGGGGGAGGGATTTGCATTCGTTTGAATTTTATGCAAATGAGTTTCCGAACTTTACTCATCCATTTCATTGTTATTTAGAAAGGGGGTTTCTCTTGAGAGTTTCATTTAAAGCATATCATATTAAGATCGATAGGAATATAGATAGAGTTGAATTCCGTTCAATTAAAATAGCTAGGTATATTTATTTGTAAAAATTCAATAAACTAGATGCAATAATGGTGTTTTTTCGTATTTTATAAACGTATTTTATCGTAGTATTTGCGAGTTGCAATTCACCTAATTTTGAACCTCCAAACAAAGATATATGGATTTATGCAATGGGTTCATTTGATAAATTGATATTATATCAAGTACAAATTTTTCATTTTGATAGGAGTCCTCGTTAATGTCTTTTGGCTGCTTAGAAAAAAATCTAGACTCTCCTGGAACGACTCTGGTTTCTTTCCTATCCCCTTTCCTGGGGTGACTCTATAAATAATGTCAACTGCATTGGATTGTAAGATTATTGCTCTTGGTCCATAATATTTTATACCGGGGAATCCGGGATTCCGTTCCCCGCAAATATAATAATGACAGTTTGAAGTGCTTAAATGGCCATTATTTGTTCCACTCGGCAAGTTGATGAAGTGGAAGACTTTCACTTCATTTCTGTGGTGGAGTTTTCATAAATTTCAAATGTCTCTGTACTGCGATTCTCTGGGAGTTTGAGAAGCATCCTCTATAGTCTATTGGAGGAAGGATGGGAGTACGAGTATAATGAGTTACGAATGAAAGATGGTGAGTGGCAGCAGAGGAAAGCCGTATTTAAATTTATTCTGTGTGTTTAGACTTTAGAGTTTCAAGAGCCGTAATTCCACAAGTCAAATTCTAGATTTTGAATGGCATCGGCCTGGCTTCGGCGAGTGCTGATGAGTGCATTAGCCAAATTACAAGCAAAACAAACTGTATATTATTATCTTTCGTTCACAGGATGATCCCCGAGTCGGGGAAGTCCGTTATAACTTTGGGGCATTTAATGTCTATATTTTCTACCCCGCTTCGGATCCATTTCTGCGTTATTTAATTTGAGGCTTTGAGGCTCATTTGAGCGAGATTTCCTTACTTTGTATTATACGGCCATGTTTATGTAATATACAAAAAAGTTGGGCCCAGCAATAAATAATTGGAAAAGTTTTCAAAGAATCCCCTCCTTCAACACTGAGGAAAAGGGGATTTTACAAACTGAAAGTATTGCTGTAGATGACGAGTGTGGTTGGCACAAAGAATTCACAACACAAATGATGATGGGGTTTAAATGGAAATGAAGTAATATGTAAGAACTCGGAAGAAAGAGTATTAAATCTGGGGGGAGACTAGGATTGCACTCCCCCCAGCTATTATTATTTCGATCAAGTTTTTTTTCTCAACTGAAGCGAGTTATTTTTTCTCTGTTTGTTCGATGCTGAGCTTATTTACTTTTACCCTCAAATCATCTTCCTGAGGCTCTCCCGCCTACACCTTTTTTAATAACTCGACTCGCGGGCCGGGAAAAAGAATTGTATTTTTTTTAAGAAAAAGAAAGCTTGAGCTTAAAGAAACCCTCCCTTGGGTTCCCTTTGTTTTTACAGCACCACCGGTTGCAAAATACTTTCTAATTACTTGATTCTCTTGGGATCCACTCCAGACGGCCAACTTTCGTCCATTCGAATAATTTATACGGGGTTTTAAATGGAAGTTTTTGATGATGTTTTTTCTTAAAAAGTTAAGGGTGCGTTTTTTCCTAATTAAAAACAAATCAGAGCTTCGAGCGGCGGGACTCGACTGACAGATGATGTTTCTTTTTAAATAGATATCCGTAAAATCCCCATTAAATCCTCCCTCCCGTCTCTTCCAATTAGTTTGGAAGGGTCGGAGAGAAGTGAAATCAATATGAATGTATGTAGAATAAATTGAGACTCGAAAGAGAAAGTAGATTTCTAGAATTCTAAACATTCAATCAATTTCACTAATTAAAAGAAGGGGATTTTGATTTGGATTGGCAGGCAGGAAGGCCGGAAGATTGAATTGTAGAAGGGGAAAGTTGGAATTGTTTTTACAATTGAAATGTAGATATTTAGAAACTTTGATTCCTGGATTGAATTCGTGCGAGAATTTCACGGATGCAAAGTGAAAGTAATTAAAAGGATAGGAATAATGTTTGTTGGGGGAAAAGTTGATTTTGAGAAAGATGTGAAAATGTGAATGAGAATCGGACTGTCGGAACTCGGAGGAATGTTTAGTTTATTTATTAGCAAGTTTTGAAAGTTTTTAATTGTTCGGCTGGTACTAGAATAAAATTTTCTAGCGAATCTGACTCTGTAAATAGTTGCAAGTTTTCAAATTGAAATAGCAAACTAATTAATTACTCTTTCTTTCTTCTATTTCAAACAGAGTGATAAACGGCGAGTTTTCGCCCGGAGATATGCCTGATCCTGACGGAATCAAAATGTTTGTAAGTGCCACACTCTCGCTAATTAATTTCATTTCTTTTTTCTTTGAATTTAATGTCTTTTTTTTGAAAAATTTTAATTCCAGGTTGGACAAATCCCCAAACATTTAAACGAAGTGGACCTGCGTAATCTATTTGAAGAATTTGGACGTGTATTTCAAGTAAATGTACTCCGGGACAAAGTGACCAAAGCAGAGTAAAGGTATGGATTTAATCTCGTTCAAGCTCCATTTGACCCTTATATTTGCTTTTGGCCCTTACGGCGGCTCGATCTGCCACGTGTTAAGTAAAAGGAAAGCAATAAAGGCTCTTTTCTCCCCACCGGGTATTATTGTGGTTAAGTCGGAGTGAATGTGTTGGATTTAGTCTCGGCGGGGCTCTTGTGATATTTATTGGATGGGTTTAAGCTCGAATTGCGTATTTCTATTTCCTTGCGAGCTATATTAGCGGCAATATTGGAATTTGGTGAGTCTTTTTTGAGGGCAAAACAACAAAGTGTGCAAAGGGTAATAAACCGTAGGTCTTAATATAGGGAATTTGTATTAGATGGAAAAAAGTATTAAACCTCAAACTCTGCGACCATTTTATTAATCCAAAGGACTTAAAGTGTAAATTTCTCTCTGTGTAAATTTATTTAGGGTCTGGTTCTTGGTTCTCATAAAAGTTTTATGAGGAAATGATTGAGAACAAAATAATTAAAACGCGACAAACCCCGAGTATTCGGGAATTGCGAATGCTCTTTGTTTATATTAGATCGGGGGAGGGAGTCGAGAAGCAACATGTGTTAATGATCATTTGAATCTCGGCAAACATTTCGAGAACTGAGGAGAAATCCCGCTCTCGGCTCCTATTTTTTTTTACTATTTCTTTACTTTTGAACATCTTTGATCCTATATGGGTAGAATACCATCACAGAGTCTCTACATTTCAAATTCTTTCGAGTATCCTATCGCAAAATTCCCATATAAAATCCTTATCTCTCAAAAGTAAAGGCTTTAAATGTTCTAACCTGGCTAATAAAAGATTTTATGGATTGTGAACACACATAGATATTGTAGTAGATCCATACAGCCATCACATGGAATTGGCATGTACGGATATTAGGAAATACTTTGGGGACTTTGCATATTGACAGAAACATGAATATGTATTAATAACCAAATAGATCTGTACTAGAGTTTCGAGTTCAATGCATTTGTCATTCCACGTGGAACCATTTGACAGAACTGCGAGCGAGACAATAAGTAATATTACATCTGCCAATGAGATGGAGTATGAAGGTCAAAACATATATTTGTCGTATATTTGCCCTTTTGTATTCCTATAAAAATTGAAGGATTTATTTGCCTGAAAAAAAAAGAATTCAGAATCATGTCCCTTTTAAAAGGTTTATACTTTGTGGAGATTAGGCTTGTTTTAAAGAGGATTTAAATTAGAAGGATTTTGTAAATAAATAATGATAAGTCTGTCCAAATACTCGTAGAGTTCGAGGTTCCAAGCCAAAAGCACGTTTGAGCTGAGAAGATTGCCTAATCACCTTACAGCTCGAGTCTCTGGTCCTTCCTAAAAATAAATCCATTTGAAATTACTCCATTATTCATTCCAGCCAGCTACCCAGAGAAGGATAGGGAGAATTGGTTTATTTGTTTCTTTCTCTCGATCCTATCCGCTTTAAGCTTTGTTATCTCAGGACAAGTCTCTCAGAGATAAACGCCGGTTAAGTTTGAATTATTTATGTTTTTAAAAGATGGAGAAGAGGTTGGACAGCCAGAGCTAAAGAGCAGCAAAGTGCAAAACATATGTATTTATGTATCTGTACAAAGATTGAAAATATTTTGATATGGAGGAACGAGCCGCGGTGTCTACAATCCTCAAAATTCAATGCCTAATCTCATCCATCACATCCATTCAGTTTATATTTACACTTTTTACCTCAAATTCCTCTACGGAATCTCAAAGATTCATAATGGTTTAAAAAATATAGAATAATTCAGGGCATCTGTGTGTCATCCGACTCAAAAAGTACGTGGTCAATGCCTATAGGGTCCACGGATTATGTTACATATCAATTGAAATTAGGTATAAATGTCTTGTTTTTTGCAAGAATTGCATCTTTAAATTAATTTTAGACGTTTTGATTTGGCTAAAAAATTCTACGGCTTTTAGATCTTCATAATGTAATTAAATTGAATCTTCATTTGAAGCTCTAAATAAGCTTGCAATTGATTAGTGCCATTGTAAGCTGTTGATGGCATTAATTATTGATGATTCAAAAGCTAGGGGAGCCGCTTCTATGAATCTATACAGATTTAATGATGTTTTCCGTTCAAATCAGGGAGAGTAGTATCGTAGTAGGTCCATGTTAAATTCATGAGAATCTCGGAAATGATAAATTGAATGGTATCGAATTGAATGCATAATAAATTTTACTTTTACCCCCTTTACGGCGTTACGCTCCTCCCGAAAGAGAGAGACTCATCTCTGGATCAATTTTATTAAGTTAATTTAAAAGCAATTCAGCTTCCATTTCCACTCAATCTTTTTGGCTATCACAACTCCTCACTAGCTCAAGTGGCTATTTGTTATTGAAATTTATTTCTTGAACCGAAAATCGAATGCATACCACTCGAATTCGTGCTATCGCATATTCAAATCCAGTGTGATTTGGGATTCAAAAATTCAAATGTGATTCGATGATGAGGATGATTGGGGGCTAGGTACAAGGTGCGCATTAATATTTCATCTGCTCTTGTACTACTCGTACCTAGCCCTAGTATTCTACGTCATGTCCATTGTCTAATGCTAAAACCGCCAGCATAGGTAATATTGAATTGGGTATATCTATAGTATTGGAAGCTATTCCTGGACCCCGTGTTCGTGTTTGGTGCTGGAAGAAGAGTAGAGTGTTTTTTGGAGAGAACGCAGTCGAGATCTCTAAGCCTATCCTCTGTGTGTATATGGCCCTAATATGTGCATGTAGAAATGGGTCCATCTGTGTGTGTATATGGCCCTAATACTTATGTATGTGGAATGGGTCCCCGCTGGAGGAATAGAGGTTGTTTCGATGGGATGAGAGGCGCTAGGCTTCGGGAGGTGGGTGTTTTCCCCCCATACCACCAATATATCCCTCTAAGGTTATATCTAGGGGTCTATCTTGAAGTCTGTTCAGCTCAGTTGTCGATCGACCTCTCGGTTCTACTTTTTTCCCCCCCTTTCCTTTCCTATATGTGGTTCTAAACCCAGCAATAAATCCTCCTTCTGCTTGAATATAGGTTAGTTGTGGCACACAAGTTTTGCTCGAATCACTCTCGCACCAAGTCTCGCACTGGCTTCAATCATTTGAGCAAATTGGTGTAAATTTGAAGGCAAATTGCACCAGCGGTAGGTCGGTTTTCACACGGAGAACTACCTCTCATCTCCGTCATCTCTTAAATACCCAAATTTGACTAATAGTGTTCTCCTCAGTTTCTGTGTGGTTTCGAGTGGCTCTAAACCCGTAGTATACCTATATGGGCTGATGTGCAAGAGCAACAGTTCTCTGTCCGCCACGCCGCTTACACCGCCGCCCTTGCTCTTGTCGTCTACGAGCGAGAGGAGCGAGAGAAGAGTAGAGAGAGAAGAAGAAGAGTCAGAGTTGCTCAGAGGCAGCTCCCCACCAAACTGATTGCCTAACCAGTGTAGAAACGAACCCGCCGAAGTGCTGGCGTCTCTCTTCCTTGCTCTCCTTCTCACTCATCTCCTGATTCCATCATTTTCGAGCTACATATTTACTCAAAACCACCGCCCAAAACTGACATACCTGACCTAGACCGGACCTAGGGTAAGCACAAAGTGTTTTTTTATTTAATTAAAATTGGACACATGTGGAGAAAGTCCCCGGGTTTTGGAATAAATGTGAAAGTAGAGTTAGAGATAATTTTATTCAAATTCATTTGAGGATTGACATCTCTTTTGTCCTTGGGGCATTTGGATTGGCATGCAAATTTGTCCGAGTTGGATAATTGAGATTCTAACGGCTTTGACGGACATTTTGGAAGCTTTTGCAAATTACTACATATGTATTGTACATCCCGCCGCTCCTTTTCCTCATCCTTGATCATATATGTATAATAGAAAGATTCATGCTCCGATTGGTACACGTTTTCATACCCTGATTTCACTTTTATTAGCCACTGTGGGGAAGAGTGAATATAAAAGAGAGGTGTTTCATTTTTGTGGAGATTCCTCCTCGGAGTCGGAATATATGGGTAATTCAAATTGTCCTCAGGATGAGGTGGGTTTGTTATCTCTTT
>JAAZTK010001412.1:0-14186 GCA_036507255.1 Megalothorax incertus
ATCAGACCCTCTAAAGCTCTGTCCAAGGCTGAGTAGAGGTGACTTTTTAACAATTATAGGCACAACCGGATCGGGAACCTTTACAGGAGCATTCGCCTTCCTGGCTTCCATAAGACGCTTCCGGCCCAGTGTTTGCAGAATTTCCTGGGGGTGGAAAAACAGGTTTCGGGTTCATTAAATTCAATTAAAACATTCCCAACATATATAATTCTACGATAGTAATACTAATAGGTACTACTACTAGGAAGTATAATATATGTCTTATATGTATATATTCCAAATTCCAATTTGATCTTTCTCTGAGATCGATTAGCAAATCAAATACACTCTCATTCTAAAATAGATTGACTTACTTGGGCCTCAGGGTAGTCTTTCATGGCGGTTAGAACGTCTTCCCTAGAAAGACTAAAAAGTTCTGAATATCCAACTGATCTCACATCCGCCGTTCTCCTGTTGAAACAATACAGTGAATTTAGTTTCAAAAAAATACGATTCATAGTTTGAAGAGGAAAAGGAGACAAAGTCGGAGAGTGAGAGAGCGATATGGAAAGTTGTGAGGATGATGAGGATTTAGCCAGAGTTTGGAAGATACTGGAATTTGAGAGGAGGTGATTTCATCCCAAATCCGAATCGATCAATAAGCAAATGGAGCATTTATTCTCAAGTGGGATATAATTCAGAGCCTTCTCGCTTACGACTACTCACTTGTTTAATCCGTCAAGGTTTAAGATTCCGATTTCACCGAAAAAATCACCAGCCTGCATTGTAGTAAGGACCTTTCCCGCTTCACTGGAATAAGAAATATAAAATAGATTTCATTAATAAAGAGCTTGATTCGGGTTTTTTAAAAACCCTCCATCAACACGAGCCTATAAAAAATGCATCGTATGTATTACATACAGATATTTGGCCAAAACAAACAGATAAATCTTAAGAGGAGTGTTTATCTCTCAAAGTGAAAGATTATTGTTTGGTGTTTGGGGAAAATTGGGGGATTCATGAGGATTGAGTTTCTTTAATTCGAGTCATTCGAGTGGCATTGGCAAAGATAAACAGCAACTCTGTTAATAATGGGCCATTGTGTGCCGTCTTTACTGTATCGGGGGTGATCTATTCAGAATCTTGTGGAATTGATGTATTTAAATGGCTGCAAAATAGCTACATTAAGCATTACTATTCAATTCTTTTCCGAAATACGAATTCCTTTATAATAGAAACATATAGAAACATATAGAAACATATACTACATATAGCATTAAGTTGCTTGAAATAAGGATGACCGAAAATATCTTTACGAGTACTCGACTATAAGCTAGATAGAATGACCAATGCCTGAGTACTTTGAGGGTAAGTACCACTTTTTATTTTTGATTTTATAGCCCTTGGTATATTGAACATTATGGGGATGATGCTTTCTAATATGATCCTGAATTCAATAAAGTCCCTTTGTTGACATTTAAGTGAGTCTAAAAGTAATATGTACTACTACTATCCGTATATCAGTGGGGCTAACATTATTTACTTATCTTTTTTATCTCAAAGAGCACTTACATTTAAGCGAGATCAATGCCTCCATTTATATGAGAATTTTAATATTGCAATATGCGAGCGACGCAACTTCAAGTTGTCAAAATGTTCATTTTCCATGTGCATTTAGTAATACATATCTGTATATCTATGTAATATTGTGTAGTTTAATATATCTGTATAGCGATATACAATATGTAAGTACGATAGATAGTTAGGGTACTACTAAAAGTATATATATAAGTATTATATTCCTTGTACTAAATAGTATCATGGAAGTTCTTTTCATGGTATGAATATCATTTAGGAAATCTTTTCTAATATCATTTACTCTGGGGAATTGATTTCGATCAAATTCCCTCAAGTAGCTTATATCGGATATAAAACACTTTAAGAGAAAGTTGGTGTCGGCTCTCAGATTTGACATGGTGCAAAGTTTGGTTTTCTACCCGGAAAAAAATTTAGCCGGGTGTCTATTTGGGCAAAGTTTTGGGGCTGGTGCGGCACATAAGCCACTTAATAGGTGAACTAAAAGTGTTTTATGATTAAATTATGGGTGACAAAACCCTATCTGGTCCGCTGTATTTTATTGGTAGTTTAATATTGGGCCAAGGGTCGGGGCGCTTCGAACTCTGCCTTCTAAAAGTTTTTATGCCATACCTATGTAAGTATGCTATGTTAAAATGCATGGCCAAATTTAAACTTTTCTCTGCACTAGGTTATTCCCATATAATATCTGTATGACCTCCAAATCGTAAAATGGGGCCTCATCTCAGCATCCCCTTAAAATGTTCCATTCTTTATAGGTTTAATAAAAGTAGAGATATTCATACTTAAAACAAGACAAGATGGAGAATAAAATATCGATACACAGACAACACGGTAATACTACTATGGATAGGATATCTGCTACGAGTACATTCGTATGCCTATAATACTGGTCTACAATCTATTGTATTATGTATTGTACTAGTACGATACGTTGTATGTATCTACGAGTAATGTCGAAGAATAAATCTTTGGCCTTGTAATGTACTCTGTAGTTGAATTGAATACTTTCCAGAGGGAAATCAATCAAAAACAATATCAATCCAAAAAAAATCAAATGGGATTTAAAGGGCGTGTTTTCTGACAAAAATATAAACACCCACGTTCCAGCACAAAACATGCCCGAGTTAATTAATTTTCCCACGAATTTATTCTAGATATATCGTACTGTGTACAAATATATTTTTATTGTACTACAATCATCAATGTTATTTCTCTGTTCTCAAGAAAATCAATGCCTTTCCAGAGAGATTTCCAAATAATTAATCAAAAGAATCGGAGAGAGATTACTTCCATATGATAGATATTACTATTAGTATTATAATTTGTTGGAAGTTTATTGGAAGTTTGCTACAATTACTTCGAATAATGATATACTGAATAGAAAGATTTATATTTATTATAATTATATTTTTGTACCCATTGGGCCACTGCACTCACTATTTCTAGTCCTCATTTGTTTTGGTCGCATCTGCTTATTTATTGTACTAGTAGTTACTAGTAGGTCTACTACTATTATAGATATCAGTAGTACAATAGAATATATAGTATCTGTTTTAAGGATATTGTCATTTTTTTTCACCGAATCTCATCCTGTTCTAAATTTCCGTTTACTATATTGTAGTTTTCTGTTTGAAATTTATGAAAAAAGTCCTGTACTTCCTGTTTTATGACAGCTTCTTCGGTTGTTCATCATTATTCGATGGATTTACTGATACTATGAATACGGTATTACCTACATACTATGTAGTACTACTACGAGATAATGTACTTCACGGTATTACCTATTATACAATGCATATACTACGATAGTATGAAGCTGTTTCGTACTTGGACTAAGTCTATTATATATAAAAAATCTCTCATTTCTTTCTTACGCAACTCTTGAAAAAAAAATCAACTGTGGAAAAGATTCGCAAAGATAGAAAACTTGATGTTTCTTTCTCATCAATACATGTATCAAACCATCAAATCTAGAGGCGAAGGATTGAGGTTTGGAATAGGAGGTAGACTCTAATCCAATTAGAGGAGCATTCGGGTTGGAAGCTCAAGAAATTCTAAATATATTATTTCCTTTTCTTTGCCACTCGACTCTAAATATTTCGAGTTCCAGAGAGAACCGTATTATTATTGCAACTAAGGATAAATAAACCTTAAAACCTTAGACAGAGGCCATTAAATCCTCAGCCTTTGATAACATAATTTAATAAATGTAAAATTTGTGGAAATAACCCAAATTCTAAAATGAAGTCCTACTTAATCGGATTAAATACAATTGTATAAATGATTTTGCACAATTTACCTGATAACTTCAAGAATTCCATCAGCAATTATAAACATTTCCCTTGCAACCTAAGATATATTAAAAGTCATGTAAAATTTTATCCCTTTTGACGGGGCATTTTATTATGAGGAAATTACTTCTCCCTTTCGACAAATCAAATCCCCTGAAGTGAAATGAAATTATGAATGAAAAAGTTAGCTTTTTGAATATATTTAAAACTTTCAAAAGGGTGTTACCCGGAGTGAAGATGTACCTATATGAAAGATATGGTTAGAACGAATTATTTAAAATAGTAAACTTCACGTACGCCTTCATCTTTAGCACCAAATCATGAAGAAACTCTGGTTGACACTCTTGAAATATCGTCACCTGTGCATCAAAGGAAAAGCTTAACCTCAAACAATTTCCACCCACCCAGATCGGGAATATACTCCTGATAGTACAATATATGTACAGTGTTATAAAAGGGAATGAGAATGGGATCCGGTTCCGCTCGTTATCGCGCCCAACTCGAAAGAGAAAGCTTCAGACTTTTTCCAGCTCAACCATTATATTTATTTCCTTTGAGGATGAGATTTTTTCCTACTCCCGGTGGCTCCCATGATAAGAAAAGGAGGGATAGGGGTTTGTATGCAGTAAGGGAGGCAGTGTGTCACCACCGGAGCGGATTTAATCTACGGGGGGAACGCATCTCCGTCCCGAAGCTCACTTAGGAGGACATTTCCTCTAAAATTGCCATTTGGGCGGCAGATCGCTGAGGGTAAAATGAATTTTGGCTCACCTTCTTAAGCACTGATAGGTTCACATGTAGAGCGAGTTCGGTTTTGAGCTTATCAGGCAATAAACCTAAGGCCTGTGAAAAAAGAATTGAGATTAAATTTGAGGATTTTTCATTGGGATGGAGTATACTGTACATTCCCTACCGTATTTATATCACCACCTCCTTGTATTCTTCCTCTAAAATAGGCAGAAATGAATTAATTAACTATTTTTCATATGATAATTTAAGAGGATTTACCTGGACCAAGAATAATCATACCACCTCAATACTCTTCTTTGCATATCTCGGGGCACTTTGTGATGACGCATGTAAGTTTTTGCCCCATCCTGATTAGTTTTAAAGCAAAATTATATTTAGGTAATTATTAATTCATATAATAAATTTTTCTTAGAATTCTACAAACATTATTAGTATATAATACATATGTATATTGTAGTAGTTCATCATAACAATATATTAGTATTATAAAAGTGAGAAAGTGTATCCCATTGGCCTGGGGAAAAATATTCGAAATATCGACAAGATAGGATATTTTCAGGAAAATGACTCTTTATCATTCATTCCGCATTTCAAGCTGATAAAAGGGGACAGAATCAGGAGGTAGGCGTGAAAATTCAGGATGTCAATGAGAGAGTAATCAGAGCTTTTGGATCTGGGATTTGGGCACAACTCATATCATACGATACATTCTGGATATTTTGTATTTTATGATTTCCTTTGAAAGACGGCTTTAATGTGCCTGATTCAAAAGTGATTGGTTTCGTGAATTGGATGGCTGTTGGGAAAACGGAAAGATTTCATCTTTTTGGAAGAGATTTGTAGCCTATAGATTTTTTTAAAGGCAACTCTTCATTTAGGTACTTCCATTATGAGTTTGGGCTATTGCAAATAAAAGTAGTACCTATACATATCCGTAGATTTGATATTGCATTATTATTTATTACTATTAGTACTATTGCAAATCAGAATTACAGATATGCTGTCTAGTATCGCTATTTATATAATATCCGCAGATGCATATATTGAGGATAACTCCTGAATAACTAACTACCTTTAGCATGGTGAAAAAAAAACTTACCAAAAGTCTTTCAAATTCTAAGCGATTTGCATTCCGATTTGTAATAACATTTCCCACTTGACCTACAACATGAATAAAACCGCATCAGAAAAAAGTGGAGGAAAAAAGATCACTTTATCTAGAATTACTAGAAAAAGTAGTTTTCCCCTTAAAGTAACTCGTGCAGTTCACTCTTGAGTTTTATACGATTTTTTTACTGATCGAGTTCATCACATTTTTATTAAATATCACATTTAAAGGGTCCCTACAGTCCCATTAACATACGAACATCTTAAGTAGGTATATCATTTTATATTTATATATTATACTAATATACTTTTAAGGGAGAAAAAGGGGACTATACTTTGTAGAATAACATGTGCTGGAAATGTGCTTGTGTAATCACCTCTCAAATAATTGACTTTTGCTCATGAATACGAGAGTGCTTTCTCCTACATTTGATAACTTTTGAATGGGCTTACAAGTCAATCAAATGGGTATATTGATATAATCTTTTATATTTACGCAATATTGATTTTACTTTTCGATGTGAGCTCAAAAGATAGTTGTTAGGCTCACAAGTCAAAGGGGTAATGGGGAAAAAATCATGCATAAATCCAGAGTGTGAAACTGACAGAGGATTCATTTCAAATTCACTGAAAAATGCTTAATTTTTCCAATGTCAGATCAAAACTCGAGTGCTCCTTACGTTCGAATACAATAAATATTAATTAATGTATTCTGAAATATCAGTATTTTTCCATATAATTTACATTATCGATTATTTTTTTGTCAAGAATGTGAACTGTGAACATTTTTCCAAACTTTTTTAAAAACAATCCATTAAACCTTCAGTCCCATGTTATACATATTTAGGATTAATAGATAGTAGAACATATATTAAATAATATTCACAGATAATTGACTTTCAAAAAACTAATACTAAAATAGACTCATGGCTTACCAACAATTGTAGCAAATATGAAAACTCCTATCAGGTAACTAAGTATGGTGAAGAGGTACCTAGAAAAAATTAAATTATGAGCCTCTCCTTAAGCAAATTAAGAAGCCAGATTAATCAATGCATCCATTCAAAATGTCTTTACTTTACAAATGCAATAGTTAAGTACTAACAGTTAAGTACTAATTACTAGTGGAATAAGCCCAAATTCTTTGGGCTTGGTTAATTAGGTCGAATATCCCTTATCAATAGCTTTTCAATGATATTTTTCCCGTGCAAGTAGGTTGAAATTGAATAGAGGGATTTATTTTATTACTTCCCCGAATGTCAAGACCCAAAACCCCTAAACATTAAGATCAAATAACCCCAATTCCCAAATTGAAAAGCACCAAGAGCACGCCATTGAAATTAGATTGCCCTTTTTGAGTTAAAAGTTGCTAAAAATCGGTGACAGGTCAACCGGATGTCAACTTTTCGGAAAGCCACCCCCCAATGGACATGCAGCGAAATTTTCTACATTTTTTGCCTTTTGTTACCATTTTCATGAATTTATGTGCTCTCGTGTGGGAGGAGTCGTACGTACGTACTAGTATAAAGATTAGCACATATACATAAGCCGTATGTATGTACTCGTACAGATATGTATGTACGAGTATGTACGAGTACATTACATAGAAGCAAGTAAAATTTTGAAATAGCAATAGATCATTGCAATCAGATGAAAATTCATAAAAAGAATTATTCATAAAAGTCTTCTCAAATCGATTGATTTAGATTTTTGACTAATTTTGAATAGAATAATTAAAGTATTTAAATGAGTAATTAAACAAGGGAGAAGGATGGGAAAGATCGAGGGAGAGACCTTCAGCAGAAGCCTTTGAGCCTTCGAACATATTGCTATTGCATATCCCTAGCTGGGGCCCCTCAAACCCTTTTAAACTTTCATCCTCTCACATTGTGGTTGAAGGCTGTTCGAAGGCTCCTAACCTGTGCTTCCGGCC
The DNA here is from genome assembly GCA_036507255.1 of Megalothorax incertus. Lineage (NCBI taxonomy): Eukaryota > Metazoa > Arthropoda > Collembola > Neelipleona > Neelidae > Megalothorax > Megalothorax incertus. The sequence goes on from JAAZTK010001412.1 coordinate 7,660, forward strand.
CCTTCCCCCGGCCTCCAACTCTTGGGAGAATCCAGCGCACCCTGCCATTTTTTCGGGGATATGTGATTTGGAAACAATGGAAAGTATCACTTCCTCCTCCTCCCCTCCTTTTTTATCATAACTGCTGAAGTGAGCCTGGGCGAACAGCCTCCATCCAGACAATATATCTCCAACATAGACAGATAGCGAGAGAGATGAAAGATTTTCAAGAAATATACTCATGTTTTGTAGCTCCAATTTCTCCATCAAACCCCTATTCCCAGACTCTCATAGATTGAAGAGAAAAGACATTTGTTTAGAGCAGAGCTACTGCTGGTGGGCTTCGATGGGCTAGTTTAAAAAAGGGGGGACGTCGAATGAAAGCAATTTATTTCCTTCGAGCTTTGTTTTCCTCGGCTAGAGCAGACTCTGGGAACCTCCTAACTGTCATCCTACTCTAGTCTCTTCAAGATAGTGGATGTGGGACATATTTTGATCCGGGATTTCACCTTGAACGAGTCCACAAGAGATGGATCGATAAGTGAAAGCCTCATTAACAAAAGCTCTGCTTTCTCCAAGAAGAGGGATTTTTCTGGACCTCTGAAATCCACAATTTCATATATACATACTACAGTCTCTCCCTCGCCTCCTCCCCCCGACTCCCTCCCTTCCCTCTCCCTCGTCGTTAGATCTTATCCCCTTTGAACCCTTCTCCAATTTACCCCGACCTTGAGAGAGGTTTGGAGGGGGTTCGGAAATGGGGACCGGAAGTTAGCCAACTAACCCTCTGATGGTAAAAAGGTGGAGGAGTCGCGATTTGTGGTCCTGCTCTTTGCTCATCCATTGGTGGTCTTTTGGGCGGTATCCAGCAGCGGGTTTTTTGTCTAGCCTTAATAGAGAGAGAGTGAGTGAGTGATACATTGGTGTGAGTTGAGAATAGGGTGGGTTTAGGCAAAGACAATTAAGAATGGGGTCAAAAGGAGGGCATTATTTTACCCATTATGCACCCGGCGAATACAAAGAATGGGTAGAGTTACACTAGATATATATGCATTCCCCCCATTAAATTGTCTCCTATTCGGAAGGAAGAGGAGGTAGGGGGGCACGTAGGTATTATATAAAGTTATTACTTTAAGGATTCAGAGGGGAAAGTTCTCAACTGGATCCCATAAATAACTCGGCCCGTCCGGAAAAAAGAATGATAAATGAAAGCGAGTATTAGGTAACTTGGCCGGAAAAATTACACTACAAAAAGATGCAAAAACGGGGGTAGTTTAAGTTTTTAGCGCAGGGGTGCCTACTACTATATTAGTCTCACGAGTCAAATGTCTAGAGGATTTTATCATAATTAAGAATGACCCGAATATCAGACTTTCGAAAGAAATAAAACACAAGTTCTCAATAAAAATGGCAGGGTACGCTGAATTGCTGTCCATAAACTTGGGGTAGGTACCTGTATAATTAACTATATCGTGGTACTATATACAATACATAGACTTACTGCCAGTTTGAGTAGGGAGTTGGTAAGTCTCCTATAGTAGTAAGGGTTAATGTGGACCAGTATAGTGACCCAAGGTACTTTCTTGTCAGTCCAGCAAACTCCATCTTTTCTGGATACCTTTGGGTCTGGATAAACCCACGGACTGTGAAGAAAGAAATAGAATAGTTACATTTCATTCATTCATTATTATTATTATTATTATTATTATTATTATTATCTGTAATACGAATTTCATGATACCCTTTAAAGTCTTCCCACTCTGATAGGAGGTAGTAAAAGCACCCAAACCTAAATATGATAACAATATTTATAGATAGTTGGATTACGAAAAATTAGATTACAAACCAATGGGCAAGTAGGAGGAGGATATGAACCAAATTAACGACTCTCCACACATTTGGGTAGACAGTACGGGACTCAAACATGTAGTAGTAGTTGTAAAATGCGGTATACTTTGATGAATCGGGGGAACCTGAAACCAGTCGGAAATGGGGTCCATAAAATACAACAAGATTTCGAAATACAGGAAACATTACACGTGAACCTACTCGGATACTTATTAAATTTGGCGAGTGAAATCTTTACCTAAATAGAGGGTTTGTGCCATAATATAGCTGGAGGAGGTCTGTTGGGGCGAGAGCCACAAGATCCAAGCAAAATGGCCTCGAATTCATGTAATGTTTTGCCAACTTCTTGGTCTTAAAGACCATAAGGCCCTGTTCCAGGTATCCAGTGCGAAACCTATATAACATGTAGTATACGGGGAAAAGTGAATGAGAATTGTTCTACTTTGAGGTCAATTTATATTCTAATTACTGGACTCCAATGTCTAAGAGGAACACAAGATCCGTAAACACGTCAGCCAGAATCCAGAAAATCTTTGCATTTTCCTACATGATGCACAATTTAATATGGGTATTCACATTAATATTCTATAAATTAATATACGATATTTCATTACCTGAAGCTCTGGGAAACTTTGTCTGACAATAAGAGTCCAAAGGTTGTAGAGAACACAGAAACCTGTTCCAGGTATCCAGTGCGAAACCTATATACATGTAGGAACACGGGGAAAAGTGAATGAGAATTGTTCTACTTTGAGGTCAATTTATATTCTAATTACTGGACTCCAATGTCTAGGAGGAACACAAGATCCGTAAACACGTCAGCCAGAATCCAGAAAATCTTTGCATTTTCCTACATGATGTACAATTTAATATAGGTATTTACATTAATATTCTATAAATTAATATACGATATTTCATTACCTGAAGCTCTGGGAAACTTTGTCTGACAATAAGAGTCCAAAGGTTGTAGAGAACACAGAAAGTGAGCAGCATCAGCCAATAGAAAAAGAAGCTTCCATCTGGATTAACGACCTTTATAAAGAAAGTTCAAAAAGAATTTATAAGTAGGTTTTAAAAAATTAATATCTTACAGATCTTGGAAGACTCCGTCTCTTTTTCCTAGTATGTTTATGTGTGAGTCCACCTCCACCCGCTTCATCTTCATCTCCTTGATCAAATGTATCCTAAAACACACGTAAAAATTGGAATAATTTGAAATTTTTCACCAAATATAGTACTAATTATAGGGTATAACGGGTATCATACATAAGTTCATAACGATTCATACTACAAGTACAATATTACTTATGTAGGTATACTAAACAAAAAGCAGGTTAGAAAGAAAAGCAAAATGACATTCGAGACCCCATACAGTGCCTGAAGCTGGGATCTCTAATCGGAACATTTGCTCTGTCTCGTCTTAACGAATACCTTGAGGTCATTAAAAAGCTCCACGTGAATAATAAAAAGGGGAAATGAAGATATGCAAATGTATTCAGAGCTCGTCTTGAATACACTTTAATGCTATCAAACTTATCCTTAATAAAATAGCATTAATATTATAGTCCTAAGTACGTCTATGAGATTATCGTAGTACTACTATTGTATTATATGCAAGCTAGGTATTTTAACTATGTCACTTCCCATTTATCCGTAGTTAGAATTATCCTTAATTGTGTTATAAATATCCCATTATAATTATTTATTTATTTTATTTAATTGAGAAGTGTCAGTTGACTTTTTGGTTGATTTAGAGGATCTAATACAACCTAATATTAGATATGTACATAGGTCATACCTATAATACCTAGTTATTCCTTATTGTGATGGATGATAGATGAGCTATTTGCTAACATATATGTCCCCATTTCCTGGTCTGTGTCATCAGAGAAAGGGATTTTTCATTCTTGTGTGTATTTCTTCATTCGGAAATAAAGAGAGGAAATTATGATAGGAAAGGGAAAGCTCTTTGGGGAAATTGGAGCAAGTGGAGGGAGTAATTACGGGGCGAGAAGCATAAAAATACTCTCTCCCTAATAGCTCCCTGAAAGTGTCTTCCTCAACTCTTTTATCTTCATCTTGTTCTCAAGTCCCACGTATTACTACGATAGTAGTACGGATACTACAAAGGAATTGGAAAACAATTTCTGCCATTTGTCCCCTGTCCCCCTCACTACCTTTCCTCCGCTTCCACCCACTAATATAGTAACCGGAAATTGAATCGTTTGGGGGGAATGGAGGTTGTAGGAGAGAGGTTGATTTGGGGTCTCCCGATTCAATTGTAATATCTGTTAGAAGTCCTACAAAATCTAGCAATCTTGGCTATCCGGAATTGAAGGGGAAGCCCTTCAAATATTAAGAGCAAACCATGCAGGACAGTGACAATTCGGACTCTTGATTTGTCACAAATATTTCTTGTGAATTCTTGGGGAAAGAAATTTATTCATTTCTCCCCTTGCGGCGACAGCAGAAAGAAAAAAGGGTCGTCCCCTAGTGGACCTCAAGATTTCATTCGAGTTTTATTACATTTATTTGCAGAGATGAGGAACTTTCTTTTCCCCAGATATTTATTTCATGGTTTGAGACCTGCCTCTCCTTAAAACTTTTTTTTACCAAAGCCCACAAAAAGTTGAAGAATCCAACCTTTTTAATACATGCGCATGTTCTTAATGTTATAAGTCTAAGATTTTTTTTTTTGATTTTTGGGTAAACTGATTTAAAAATTTTCCTGAATTGCAATTGAAATAGGACATATCTTTTATCATACTTATATAAAAAAGTTCTCCATTTAGGTCAAATAATTTTTAATATGATAAATGTAATATGATTAAATTCGCAGTACTTTAACCGTACTACTCATTTCCAATTAGGGAGGCGTGCTCAAACTTGAAATTTATTGAATATTATATTAGTGTGTGGCCGAGCTTTTTATCCGAGCTTTTCCCCTTCTCCTATGGGCACCCTAAAATCACTTTCTCTCCTTTCTCCTCCTCCTCCTTCTTCCTTTCTTACTTTCTCTCTCTCTCTCTCTCTCTCTTTCATTTTTCATCAAAGCATAAAGAGTCAAGTGGAGAAAGGGTAGAGGGAGGAATGGAGTTGAACTGGAAAATTCTTTATTAAAGATAGTAAGGTTTCATTCAATTCTTAACCCCGACAAATAAAAGAATGACAGAGAAACTTAATCTCGGGGATTGGTATTGGCAGTTGAAGTAATAGTAAAATTATACGATAGGAATGGAAAAGAGAAGGAGGAGGAGGAGGAACGGGGGATGGATGAAGCGAGACGGGACTCGTGTAAGTAATACATTTTATATTAGTGTCTGTACTAGTCGCTTTGGTAGGCTCAGAATCAGGAGATTGAACGGAAATAAATGAGTGGGATGCTAAAAGAACTTTGGATCGTACATAAAACACCGAGTTGGTTTATCCGGGGCCGCCGCCGCCGGAGGAGGAGGAGGAGGGGAAGGAGTTGGGTAAATATTTGAGGTTGGTGAATTTGGCTGATTAAAATATTTTGAGGCGTGAAGGGATCGAATTCGGATCGCGAAACCTTTTTCACTCCTAACTGACAAGTTTTTGGATAAGGTATGTAGCATACATATAAGTATTATCTTCAATATAGGAATATTACAATATCAATCCCACTCTTGATCTCGGAAGATTAGGTGGGCTTTTTTTTGGACGACCTTTTGAAAGTATGCGTGACGCTAAATCCAAGCTCCAAGTATTCCTATCTTTGGGGAATGCTATTACGTATTACGAGATATGTCAATTGTTGCAGAGAAATTGAAAAGAGATGCCGATCTCTTTTCCCAGGAAAGAGGATAAAATAATATTTCACTTTCAAGATTTTGTATTTCACATGTGGAGTTCATAGTACAATAGTAGTAGTACAATATGAGGAGGAATTTGTAAACTTGTCTTGGCTTCTCTCGAGATCTCCCACCGTTCTCGATAATATGAGGAAAAGAAGTAAGACTCATTGGCATTCTGGGGAGTAGAACTGACTTAATCGATCCCCATTTTTCTGGTCTCATTTTCCCCTCTTGGGACTCCTCGCTCCTTATCTCTGTCCCCGCACTAGTCCACTGCTCAAATCATTATCACAAAAGATACTTATCATCATCTGAGCAAGCACATAAAAAGACTCGAGAATGAGCCTCGAGAAATCCCCAGAATTAAATGGGAAATGGCATGGAACGTGAGCCGTTTCTCTCCTCATTTATCTCGCCCGCTCGCCACCAACACCTCTCTCCCATTTTACTAATCCTCTCAGGGAAAGAGCCATGTGGGCCGCCACATTTGCATGAATTTGCTAAAAGCAAACACTAATACACTCAAACTCGGGCTGCTGCCCAATTAAAATATTCGCGACATTTGTTCTCCCAATTTAAGTGAAAGTTCTGGAATTTTGCTTGGTTTATGACTCGAGCTGTGAGGCCCAAGGGCTTTATCTCAAAAAATGGCACATGCATCATCATAATCATATATGTACAATAGGTAATTCTTTTGTATTCTCTGAATATTCATGAATTTTAATACTATTATTCGTCCTTAGTCTTAGAATATCTAGCTTGGATAAGCAAAAACAATGAAATGGAAACCCTTTTGTAAATAATTGGGATCAGCTCGTAGTAGTACACACTTGATATCTGCATTCAATTCAATGTAGCAAATCTCTTTCAAAGTCTGAAATAGAC
>JAAZTK010001413.1:0-14181 GCA_036507255.1 Megalothorax incertus
AGAGATAGTTATTTGTATATGTATTTAATCCTAAATGATTTATTTCCTTAAATTACAATTTATATAGGTGCAATGATTTGGATATACTTGGCATTTGTAATCTTTTCAAGCAATGGAGTTACAATTAGAAAAATTGAAGAGGGATTGAAGAAAGCTTGAGCAAATATCTTCCTAATAATGGATATGTATTTAAAATATTATTTCTAAGCTTATGATTATGATTAAAAGTGCATTTTAAAAATATGTGAAATATCTATATATTGAAATACGATAAGCAGTAATTATGTGTATTTATAAATCTAATGAATTGACGCTTTTATCAGTGCTTTTTCTTCGGAACCGATCTTCTTCTTCATTGTTTTGTGGGAATATTATTTTGTAAACCAACGCAGCTGCCAATCCTTTGAAAAACATATAATAAAATCATGTTTAATATAAAAGATTATCTTGCCTCCCAATATTGGTCCAAACCAATATACCCAATGGTTTTCCTGCGATTTGTAATAATAATTTTTTTAAATTCTTAATTTTCCAATCAAGTTTACCCAGATTCCAGAGATCAAACTCGGGCCGAAAGTTCTAGAAAAATATATATTCTTTTCATATCAAGATTTTTTAAAAGAAATATGTATTTCTAACCGTGCCGGATTGATTGCTGCCATTGTCATTGGTCCTCCCACAAAAAGAGCGCAAATTACCTATTTATAATTTTGGAATATAACCTGCTATTATAATTAGCAATAAATTTTAGAAATAATTATAATATACAGCTGATCCGACATATATAGGCCCTGTTCCTGGTGGCGCATTCAAAACCACCATGACCAACAAAAATGTCAAGATGAATTCAAAGACCATGGCTTGGAACCAACCAATTTCTGGATGAACTCTCGTAGCTCCAAGTTCTCCTCCCAAATCAATTGGCGATATGATCTGATTATATTTAAATTTTAAATTTAATTTATTACAAAAATATCAAAATTACCGAGAGGATGTAAACGCCAAAGGCTCCTCCGAAACATTGGGCTGGGACATAAAAGATGGCGTTTATGAACGAGATTTTTCCCACCTAAAATAATCATTTTGAATAAAATAAAAATATGAAAATAAAATATGAATTGGTTTTTACGGCCATTAAACTGATTGTCACAGCTAAAAGAATTTAATTATATACCTAATTATTTGAACTTTTAAACATTCAAAAATTTTATAAACCTGGATTGAAATGATTTGAAACTGGGCTGAAAGCCTTAATAATCATTAGTTAAAATTTTGAAATATATTTTATTTAATAAAATTTACTTGAGCAAGGCATATCACAGCAAATCCAAATGTCAGTACTGGGATTTTTTAAAAATCAGATTAGATAAATTTAAATTAAAAAATTTATATTGCGTTTAAGTTAATAATAGATAATTTTACCGATTGAAATAAGATTCGGGCGATCCTCAATCCTTTTCGATTCCGGATACACAATACTTCCACATCCCAAGAAGATCAACAAAAACGACCCAATAAATTCACTGATTGTACATCGTAAAATATTCCCCCATTTTGCATTATTAAGTTGCCTTTTTGCGGAAACGGAAATTAGATCAAATATATCATCATTTGCCCGGATTTCAGGTTGACTGGATCTCTTTCTCTCAAGATGGCGTCCTTTATCATATCCATTTTTTTCAATTATGATTGCCGTGCTCGGTTTTTCCATAATTTGTAAGGCTGAACAAACTTGTATTGTTTTAGCCTGGCCGATAGATGTCGCCCGCGCAAGATCTTCTAATGGAGCCCTCTGGCGTTTGGATTCGGTAGTTTCGGTAGGATTTTGGTCTTCTTCGACAATTTGATCTTGATTAATTTCTTCAATTAGACTTTCTGATAAGATTTCCCAATTGTCCTCCGGTATATCGTCGATTTGATCAATTGGGATTTCAATTTGTTCAGGTTTTTCAGTCGGGAAATCACTTTGTTCTAAGAGGACTTGGGCGTTGTCATCAACTTGATTATCTTTGGGTAATTCTAGCTCAACCTCTTGACTTAATTGTTTTTCGAATGGGTTTACCCCATTTTCTTCATCGGGAATTTCTACTCGATTTAGATTTATTTCAGGTTCAATATCTGTTTTAATTTCATCAGATATCTGATTATCTTCTTGATTTAGATCTGATTCCTCAACACATTTTTGTGATTCAACGTCACCTTTTTCACTTTTACTAATGTCGCAACTTTCTGAATTTATATTAGTTCCTGAATCAATTATTTCTTCGATTTCTTCAATTTGTGAATCTTGTGGATCTTGTTCGATTATTTCCTCAGGTTCCTCTGAAATTTCAGCTATATTTTCCAATATTAATTCACTCTTTAAATTATCTTCTGCAGATTCTTCACTGAGAATTTCCGGCGATATTATTTCTTTTTCGATATCATTAATTTCTAATATTTGATTATTTATTGCATCATCAATGTCACCTGTCAAATTTGTGTTTAAGTTTTCAGTATCAACATTCTCTGAATGTTTCTCTAAATCAATAACTTTGATCGTATCTTGAATTAGCTCAGACTCTCCTTTCTCAATTGAATTTAAATTATCCAATTTTTCTTCACCCACAAGTTCATCCAAAACAACCTCTTTTTCGATCGTATCTGAACTTTTCCAGCTCTCGATTGACAGGGCCTTTTCTATATACACTTTACTTTCTATTACCCCTGATTGAGTCCTATATATTTCGTATTGTTTCTCTTCCATGACATAGTAGTAGTATCATCTAGCCATAAAAAATTCTCAAATAGGTTTAATTTATTTAAGACTAGGGCCAGCCCTTTGGAATTGCATTCCGATATAATTTAACTCATTTAAAGGAGCTTTCTAATGAGCCCTTACACGTGCAAATAGATAAAAATAAAATAATGAACAAGTTGTTAAAAATTATTTGAAAAACCATTTAAACTTGCTCTAATAGTCTTTAATATGTCTCAATATAAGAACAAATAGCTCCATATAGACTCGAAGTTATTAAATATTCCACCCAAACCCTTTTAATGACCTCGTAAAGGTCAGGAACAGGGACTTTTTGAGCTTATAGAGTCTTGAAAAATATTTTTAGATATAAAATTAGCTATATTTTTTAATTAAAAAAATTAAATTGTTTGAAAATAGCTTTTAAACCCTTTTGAGAATTTTTTTGGCTGGTATTTTTTCGAATAATATTTCCCTGTTAATCACACTTTTCAGAATGGCCTGATTTTTCAATTTTCTACTATTTTTATACAACTTAAAAGTTCATTTATCTCTGAAATTAAATATTTTAACATTCAAAAGCTCAGGATCAGTATGTAATATATTGTCCTAGTCTCGTAAAGTTAAGAAAGTGATAAGATATAAGGATAATAAATAGGGTACATATATTTGTGCTTTTATGGATTTTAATCACGCACAATTCCCCCGATTATTCAACCCTATTTTTTTAAGAAACAATTGATAAGTTGTTTTATAAACAACAACTAATACAACTACTATAATATTCAGGGTAATTAATGGGCCATTTAATGATAATTCGACCCATTTCGATTGCAAAATTGAGGAAGGAATTTCTACTAATTTTAATCTATAATTTATAATGATAATATATCTTATTTTAGGATATAAATTTATTAGTCAATTCTGACCTAAGCTATATATCATTAATCCTAAGTATTTATTTATTTTTTAAGAGTATTTATATTTATAAAATAAATTATTGGTGGTTTTATACTGACTTACTTAAAAAATATATTGCATTACATATCGGAGCACATTTAAATTGGCCATTTCGGTAAATTCTCAATATAAATAGCAAATTAAATATTTATCATTTAATGGCCCTTTTTGAGAAAAACAAGCAATTAAAGTCACCCAAATCTTTCAGATTAGATAGGGAAATCAAAGTGCAGACAATTTAAGGGCGCATTAGACACGCCAATTCTTTTCATATCCGATGTGCTTATTTTTTTCTGCCCCAATAAACAAGAAATTTCCTATGCGTGAATGATATGTCGGCAGATTAGGTTCATTAAATATTTAAATACCTATAAGTATTTTTATTTTACTTAAATAAGAACTTGATTATCAAATTAATAATGAGATTTAAATATATTTCTCGTTTTACAATCCCGATTTTTATAACAATTTATTTGCATTTTATTTTATTTCATCCCCCTGCTAAATCATTGCGTCTTTTTGGAAGGGAATTTAATATCTGGCCATTTCCATCAAAGAAAAAGGATTCAGCTGGTATTTACATATAAAACTTTTGAGATTTATACTTATAATATTTAATTTTAGAAGGATTTGGACAGTCTTCGATAATTTATCATCGTCCGAAATATGATTACAACAGAAATAGATTACATCATAGGAGGGGAAAGCAAAAAGCCAAGAAAGAAACAGATAATATCCAAACTGGTTCAGAAATAAAACCATCCCGAGTTAGAAGAATGAGGACGAAAATGCAGGGATATATTGAGTATATAAAATGATGATATTTAATTGATATTTAAAATAATATTGAAAAAATTAAATAGTGAAATGAAAAAGGCAATGTTCAAGGGCGCTTTAATGAAAGATCAGCAAATTCTTGGCATATTGAGTTTGTCTGCGCTTCTTCAGGTTCAAATTATAAAAATTATTATTATAAAAACAATTTATTTTAATTAAACTTTTTAAATAGTCATTTTTCGTCACGGGGACTAATCTCTGGTTCTTGACATCATTTGTTCAAGCAAGGACAAGATCAACTACTACTACTCCAGCTGCTACCGCCACGGGCCCAGTGACAACTATCGGTATTTTTTCAAACTAGAAAAATTAAATATTAAAAAATGAAATATTTGATTTTTTTTAATAGCTGCATAAAATTGGAGATTTTATATACTCTATTTGTTTAAACATCAATTTAATCTCGATCTTAAAAAATATTCATATATTTATGTATTGTACGGATGTTGATAATAGGTATACCTATAATAAAATCCGTATATTAAATATGTAATAATAATATAAGCATATACCATAATATTATGAGCATTAATATTAGTAATTACGATATTTAATTGTCTTCAGAGAAAGTCAAAACACATTTTATTGAATGAATTATTGTCGAAAAATATAAAAAAATTTAATTTAAAAAAACAAATAGCACCATTAAAAATATCTCTGATTTTTTTTAGTAAAAATGATTTTTATTTATATTTTAATTTTAATACAATCCGTTTGTTCCGCAAAGAAAAATTGTGTTTGCCAAAATAGCCGAGAAGCGTGCATTTTTTCTGGAAAAACTACTGATGATCAATTATATAATATGGTTGAAGAGATTGACGATAAAGAAGCTAATAAATCAACGGTAATTTTAAAATATTTACAAATATTTATAAAATTGGAAATAATACTATTTCTTAATACTTAAATAAATACTTAAAATCTAGGCAGATTTCGTTCATGATTATGGCTATCCTACGGAATTTCATACGGCAAAAACTTCTGATGGTTATTTGCTCGGCATGATAAGGTTATTTTGAAGACAAATGTTAAATGATTAAATTTCAAATAAAATTTATTTTATTAGAATTCTACCAAATCATTTAGTTAGTAAAATGTCCAATCGTTCAAATGATCCCATTATCTTCATGCATGGTTTGTGTATGAGCAGCCAGCATTGGTTTTTGAATTCGAGAGAGAATATCCTCCCTTTAACCCTAGTCGATCTTGGTACAATATATAGCAAATTCAAAATAATCAAGTATATTTTAAAAAAATATTCCAGGATATGATGTTTTTATGGGTTTATAATATGATAATGTAAAATTAATGGAATTTAAATAAATATTTAATAAAATTTAGGAAATAATCGAGGAACTTCCCTTTCACAGAATCATGTAAAATACAATATAAATGATGCCCCATTTTGGGATTTTTCATGGAATGAGATTGCAATTTATGATATTACCCGTAAGCTTAAAAATATCTGAATATACAATAATTATTAAAATGTATTATATTTTAAATCCTAATATTTGTCTTTTAAGGCTATGATTGATTATATTTTGGAAATATCAAAAAAACAAAGGCTTACTTATATATCTTCATGCCAAAATGGAGGATCAATTTTGGTGACGCTTTCAGGTATTTCAAGCCTATATTTTTAACTAATTCCAAATATATGTAGAAAGTTAAAAAATAGAAAAACCCCTCTACAATCAAAAGGTCAAACTTGCAATTGTTTTAACTCCATTGGTATATATGCGAGGAGTTACTAGCATGGGATTTACAAAATATAATGAAGAAAGGATTTACGATAATGTTATAAGAGTGAGTATTAATAATTTAATTGAATAAATATAAATGAATAAAAAATCTGAGGTTTTTTTTAAATTTAAATAGCCAGTTTTGGAAGTGAATGAAACAACACATTTACCAACAAATCACGTTATTTGTAATCCAAATTTGGATAAGAAAACACTTAAAGCTTGTAGCATTTTTTTCTATGGCCTAGCGGGTACATCGACATTACATTATTGTACAATTGATTTGATCTACAATATTTTATTTTTGTAGGAATCAATTATTGCGAAACGAGTTGTAAAAGAATTTCTCGATATTTAACACGCGCCGAAAATATGGGAATGAATACTTTTTATCAAGTAATTCCCAAAATTATTGCAATGAATATTTTGCAAATAATAAATTTGATGAAATTTTAGTTTCTTCAAAATTATCAAACCCGGAAATATCGACCATTTGATAAGAAATTGTTTCTTCGAAGCATTAAAAAAGTTACGCGTTCTATTGAACCATCGGAAGATGTCACATCAAGTCAAAGTCATACCAAAATTAATCAAGGGCTTCCAGAATATGATCTTTCAAAAATAAGCACAAGTATTGCCCTTTACACTGGAGGAAAAGACGTTCTTTCTAATCCAAAGGTTTTTGTTTCTAATAAACCAAATATAATTTAAATAAATTGATATTTTAAGGATATGCTAGCACTTAAAATGCTTTTAAAATCAACTGGAGCTCTGGTGGATTTCAAAGAAATTAAAGAATATTATCATTTTGATGCAGTATTAGGAATGAGCGTCAAAAAAGAAATATGGGATAGAATTAATTCCAAAATTAAAGGAATTTGAAGCGAAAACTTTTGAACAAGTTGACTTTGAAAAATTAAAATTAAAATCTATTAGAGCTGTAATTCCTGAATTGGATATTCCACTTTTTGATAAAATCCTACCGGATAAATGCCCCTTTGAGAATGAAGATTCATGTGCCCAGTTAGGGCTAAGTTTGAATGAAATTATGACTATTTTTGGGCCGGTGCAAAATGTTGAATCAAAATATAGGACGGTAAATAAAAGTTTAATTTGGATATGATAAATATTTTATAACATTTTTTTAGGATGAGCTAATTGAAAGAGCTTCATACCCCTATGAGATTCATGGTATGGTATAAATATTTGACTTATTTTTATTAAAGTTATAAATTAAAATGCCGTATTATTTAATAGAGGCTGGTAATATTATAAAAATAAGAAATATTTATTGAATTTCTCAAAAAAAATTCCAAATCTAAAATTTTATTTTTAGTAACTCAAGATGGATATATTTTAACTATCTTTAGGTGTGTGAATTTAAATAAAATTAATTTAAATATACTTACCTGATTTTCGAAGTTGAGTGTTTCTCGGTTAATTTTATATATATTTTTTAGGATACCTTATAGTAAATATGTTGAACCAAATTCTTTCACCATTGCCCCCATTCTTTTCCAGCATGGTTGGTAATCAATTATGTATATTTTAAATGTGTAATTATTTTAATTAATTTTTCATTTCACAGGTTTCATGGGCAGTAGTCACGATTGGTATTCAATTTTAATTTCAATGTGTAATTATTTTAATTAATTTTTCATATCAAAGGTTATTAAATAAACAAGATAGTAATTGTCTCCCCTATATTATGTCCGACTTGGGCTATGACGTACTAGACAAAATATTTTTTGACATTACATTGTATAAATACAAATATGCAATGGTATATTAGATTTGGCTAGGTAAAATCAAGATGGCAAAATGGGCAAAAAATATTAAATTTTATAAATTTTATAAATTTTATAAATTTTATAAATTTTATTTAACCTTATAAAATATGCCACAATTCGAATTTATATTTAATATTACAGGTAACAGTCGGGGAAATACATATTCATCCAAACATCGAAATTACACCGTCCAAGAACCGAGTTTCTGGACATTTAGGTAATAAATTTAAATAATGCTTTCAAAAAATAATTTAAAAATCAAAATATTATGCAGCTGGCATAATATGGGAATCATGGATTTGACTGCAATTACATCTCTTATTTTAAAAAAGACAGGACAAGCAAAACTTCACTATATTGGAGTGGATATGGGAGCGACACAATTATTTGTAAATTCGCTCAAAAGTTTAAATTATTGATTAATATAAAATTTTAAATATTAGGTATCGCTTTCCCAAAATTTGGAAATGAATAATAGATTCCAATCGGCAATTCTATTAGGTTTTATTTAAATTTTTGAATTATTTTAAATATTCTACACTAATATTATACATATGATTACTAATGCTGAATTTCAGCCCCTGTTGCTTTTGTTGGAAATACAAATTCCCTTTTAACAAAATATCCTGCAGAATTTGTTCCCGAATTAAGCGTAAAATATAATGATCAATGAATGATTAACATTTAAATATACATAAATTTCAGACTATTTTCAATAAAGACCTGGCTGTGACGGTGGATGTTAAGAAAACTCAATTCCTTAAATTAATTGGGACTTCGGAGTTTAATTATTTCGGATGCGGTCTTGGAACAGTATTTTTCATATCTAATATATTTAAATTAAAGATATTTACACCGCCAATATAATCGAAACTCTATGCTATTTTAAAATAGTTTTCGGATCAAAATTAGCCAACTAATATACATATGATATTTGTTCAAATCATTTATTTTATAATTTTTAAAATAATTCCTCCTTTTTTAGCCTCGATAATTAGTATTTTTATATTAGTCTCATTATATTTGCGGTGAATGTCTCTAGTGGATTAATATCCTAAAAATTTAGGTCCACAAGTTCCTGTGTTCTCAAATATTTTTCCTATTTTTTGGGTAATTAATATATTAAATTTTAATCTGGATAAAATTTGTAAAACCTTAATAAATTTCAGATGGAACCCATGCGAGTGGGAAATCTTTTATTTCTAAGCGGAAATTTTAAATATTAAATATGTACAAATAATTTTAGGTTTGATTGCTCAAATTTCCCATCACTAATTTCCCACATTGATCGCACTAGCCTCAAAGGTGATCACTATCACTATCATTATTCTTATCAAATTGCATTAAATCATATATTCAGGATTTCTTCATTACGCTCAATTGGCAAACTCTAAAAAATTCCGCCAATATGATGAAAGAATGTATACACGAGACGGGGTCCCAATCAATAAAGATATGGAAGAAGTAAGCGTCAAATTATATTATAAATTGTTATTAAATAAAAATAATTTTAATTCAGCCACCAGAATATAATTTGTCTCACATCAAAATCCCAATACATATATTTTCCGGTGAATTGGATGTTCTTTCCACGCCAAAGGATATCAATATTCTTACAAATCTTTTGGAAAAAACTGGCGTTCTAAAATCCCATTACAGCTTATCAGATATGCAACATACGGATTTTATTTGGGGCCTAAACGTGAAAGAGAACGTGTGGGATAAATTAACGCCAATTTTTGATTTATATAAAGATAATGTATCCCTATATACTAATGTTGCTCCCGTAAGAAAAATTATTCATCAACCTAAATATTCATATACTCCAATGGAAAATACCAATTTGTAATTAAATTAGATTTAAAAAAATATTATTAAATTACGCAAATTAGTTAATTGCTTTCACGGGTTTTTTATATTATTTACACAGTTTTTGTAAAATATTGTTGAAGTTAAACATTCAAAACCGCATAAACAAGTGTTTTTTCAATATATAAAGCTTGAATTTTTCAATAAAAATATGATATATTGGTATATTGATTATTTTTTTTAAATAAAGTTTGCATAAAAAATTAATATGATTTTCAAAATAATTTTGATAATTTCATTGGCTTTGTTCGCGAATGGCCAATCCGTGATTAAATTGCGTAATATGTATTTTATATTGTATTTTTTAAAAATTGAATTTTTAATATAAAATGTTTGCAGCATCCTTATCAAATGTTGAACCACAAAATATCACCGTTAGTGGATTCTCCAGTGGTGGGACAATGGCGAGTCAACTTCATGTTTCACATTCTTCAACATTTACTGGCGTTGGAATGCTATCCTGTGGTTAGGAATCAAAACTAAAACTTATTAATTTGAATTTATTTCTTAATTAAATAATTTTATATAGTTTATTATCGATGCGGACAAGGGCGAGGTGCTTTTTATTATTCCAATCAATGTCAAAAGGGAAATGTCCCAGTATCAACATGCATATCTGACGCAAAAAACTACGCGAATCAAGGAAAGATTGATCCCCTATCAAATTTAATGAATCAAAAGATATATGTTTGGGTTGGGACTGAGGATGAATATGTCAAACCAGAAGTCAGGGGACGTGCCGTTGATTTCTACAAACATTTTGTGATAGAATCAAATATTCATGTGAAGTTTCAAAATGCATCACATGAATTCCCTACGGATCGATTTGGGCCACAATGTCCCAAGGCGGAAAACTTTATTGGAAATTGTAATTATTTAGGAAGTTATGAAACGCTTAAATTCCTTTTGGGAGAGAATCGAATTTCATATCCAAATTTTGGTATTATTTTATTAAAATTAGAAATTTCATAAATAAGTATTTAAATGAAATTAGCCGCAAAAATTGAACCACTACAAACTTTTGATCAAACTGAATTCACCTCGGGCCAGGATGCCAAATCAGTCGGGATTGATGCCACTGGACTTTTATATATTCCATCTGGATGCAAAGATTCGGTTAATAAATGCTTGTTGCATTTCCATTTACACGGATGCGCGTTTGGCAAGTATGTATTTGCATAAAATTCAATTGAAATATTAATGTTTTGGAATATTTTGAAGATCTGACAAAATTGAGGATTTTTTGCGAATGACAGGCTTTATCGAGACGGTTAAATTATATTTAATTTTATTTAATTTAATTTTGTATAGTTAATTTTAAATATTTCTAAAAAGGCGGAACAAAATAATATTGTTACTGTTTTTCCGAGAGCGACTTCAGTACCCTGGAAGAATCCGAATGGATGCTGGGATATGTGGGGATTTAATTCGGCAGATTATGGTTAATATTTGAATTTTTTATAATTTCGAAAAATTTATGTTTGAATTTATTTTTTAGCAAATAAAAATGGAATTCAGATAAAATTTTTCAAAAATATGGCGGATCGAATTCTTGGAAAGTTTTGATTTAATTAAAATTTCTAATTGATGTGTTAGTTTTATATTATCGGTATAATTATCCGTATTACAATCAAAAGTCTTAAAATTAATAAGTATTATTAAAACATTTAATTAGATCAATAGTACTACTTGCATTGTCTCGCATGAAATTAGGGATGGGATCAATATTACAAAATTTTTATTCTTTATAGTTTTCTAACGTCAATAGTAATTTATCATAAACATATTCTTTTACATTTAAACCCCAAAGGAAGTCTGTATGTTGCATATGTTCCAATTCCTCATGTGATTTTAGAGAACCTCCTTCTTTAAGTTTATCCGCAAGAGTTTTTACATCTTTTGGAGATGATAAATCATCTAGTGCCCCGGAATACATATGGATCGGGACTTTTACTTTGGAAAGGTCAAACTCGTTTGGCTATGAAAATATTTACGATAATTAAAGGCAGAACTAGAATTTAATATATTTTAAAAATATCCTACTTTAATGATTTGATCTCTTCTTTCTTCAGTAGTCACTTTAGATGGGCTAAAATACATTCTGGGATCATATTCTTGAAAACGCTTCACTTTGACTAATTGTGAAAAATGGAGGATTCCTGAATATACAAAGTATTTCAAATTAATACAAAATATGCATTTAATTAACATTTTTTTATGTCTTGCCTTTCAAACTTGTTCGATCAATATGTGACACTATTGATGGGAAATTTGAACAATCGGTTTCACAAGGATTAAATCTATCAATTCAATAATTAGATAATTTTAATAAAGTAGCATTTTTAAATATCATACCCATAAACCAAGAAATGTACATTAGCGCACATAAATTTATTTGGCTATATAAATGAATTTAATCTGTTTGAATTAAATTTATATATTTTCAAATATTTTACCGTTCCCAGACCGCAAATCAAATGATTATTTTCTGAAATTCCGGTTAATTTAAGAGGATCAGAATGGCTAGATGCATCAATTGGCATGTCTTTATTTAAAATCAACTGCAAAATAGAAAGTAATATTAAATATCGTAGAAATTGAATAAGAAAGATGCATATTAAATAGTATGTATGTATTGAATTCAAAATTACATTTAATTCTTGACCAAATTCAGATGGTTGCTTGATTAATAAACTGTTTGTATTCCCCATAAATGCAAGTGGGGCTGGATTGAATCAAAATATAGGTATTTTTTTATGTAAAACCAATAAAAAATGTATTATTATATTGAAAGTATTTTAGTAGCATATGGTATTAGAAACATACCCAAAAGGAAAGCTGATCTGAATCGATCGTTCATTTCAATATTTTGTGCGAGGGCCACCTTCAATTGAAATTTATGAAATTTTATTAAATTAATATTGAAATTAATTTTACAAATAATTGTGTCGCGCCCTGATCAAAAGCAATATAATGTAGTTTTTCCATTTGAGTTTTCTTGAGAATATATTTAGATATCGAGTCTAAATCGAGGGCCATATTTTGCCAGCTATTTTTAATTTTTCATATGAATATGTACGATATAATAATTAATAACATGCAAATTATATTAGAAAATATTTTACCTAAATGACCAAAATGATTCTTGTTCAACTGTTTTATTCCGATGCTTTGAAGAATATGTATTTCCTCTATTATTACCTACAAGTAATTTTAATAATTAAAACCTACCAATTTAAAGAATTTTTATTTTATAATTTATAAATTACCGAGCCAAACCTGAGGAATTTGGACATAATATCAAATTGAATAATAGCGATTATTTAGATATATTTCGATAAAAAAATTACATCATATTTGAGATCCGAGCACAAATAAGGCAATACGTGTTTGCGATCTTTATGCAATAACCTGAAATGCAAATATATAATTATTAGAAATAAATTATTTAGATATATGTATTTCTAGTACAATATAATAGTTTATTAAATACAGTATTACCAATCATGAGAAGATCCCTAAATTATATATTGATAATAAAATATTTTAATAATTAATTGAAATAAAATAAAATAATATAATTATATAATTATCACGCGCCATTATTCCATGCATAAAAAGAATGGGGATATTTGAAGCCAATTCTAATTTATTTTGTGAGGGGATTCGAAACACCGTTAACACGTAACCGTCACTAGTCACTACTTAAAAAGAGAAGCATTTAAGTTTTACTAAATTTTTGAAATATTTTTAAACCTGATTCGTGGGTCTCAACGTTATATCCAGCCTGTTGTATAATCTCATCCTATATTGGTAGAAAATATAATTAAAATATTGTTTAAAGTTTCCAAAAAAATTAAAAATTACCGTCCTAAGATTCGAATCACGATTTTGAACTGGAGCTAAAATCCCCAATATTTCGTTCAAACTGAGACCCTAAAACAAAAAATATTTCAAAATATTTCATATATTCCAAATATATTCCAAATTCCAATACAAACCAAATTAGCACAAGAATTTTCATTTTCAACCGGACATTTTTCAGGCAATATTTTATCAAATAACGGTATATTTAGTTCTGGGAGGACATTTCGGACATATCGCAATTTTAATTTTGCAGGATCAATTGTTTCAAAAGATTTTGAGTCATATTCTTGCAATTTTGGAATTAATTTGTCCCAAATCTTTTCTTTTACACTCATTCCGAGGATCGGATCAAAATGATAATAATCTGCAATTTGGT
>JAAZTK010001414.1:0-14180 GCA_036507255.1 Megalothorax incertus
GAATAAAATACCCACCAATTTGCTTATTCCCGTGAAAGTAGAATTGCGAGACTTCTTGTTTCCTATCAAAAGCAATCATGCGGTCATCAACAGCCTCCACTACAGTTCTGGAAAAGTTTATTAATTACTAAATTAGTACAAATAATGTAGGTAATTTAATTCTGGATTTAAAATTTAAATTCAAAAGACCTACCTAACATTTGGTTTATTTTCGCGGTTATTTGGCGGTCTCACACGTACAATTACTTTAATATTTCCTCGCTGAGTTGCAGCAGAAGCTGGTTCTTTGAATGTGTTGAGAGTGATGGGTCTAGAGGAGGAGGAGGCTGAAGGCACATTAATCCGATGCGCCTTTGGGCTCATTATGTAGGTATCATTGACTGGATTCTGAAACCGTCCCTGAGGAGGATGAGCAAAAACCATCGGGGTGGTCGTAGCACATGATAGAGGCTTCTTTTTGATGTAGGTTGAATCGGGGTTAGGGATGGGAGAGACATTATGAGGGCCAAGTGGTCTCTTTTTAGCAATTGTTGGCTTTTGAACTCGGTTGTTGGGAAGATCGTTCCTCTTACCAGAGTTCCCCTGCCCAGAGTTCCATTGCTGATTCTGTTGAAAGCCCTGCTGCTTCTTTTTCATCTTGTATTTGTCTGAAAATGTACAATTTTGCAATTTAATTTTATCCTTACGAAATTAATAAATATGTGTGATTAATCTAGAGTAATTAAATAAATCCTTGAGATTTGTTTTGACAACTTGAAGGGAAATGGAACAAACCTTTATTAAAACGCATTCGAGAATCCTTGTTTCTCATTTTGAATTTATTTTATATGTAAAATAGCCTTCAAGGGTGTGTGTGAACGTCAGTTCCAATTATACCTACTATAAATTGAACAAGAATTGACTTAAGTTTTAATACAAAGAAAGATGTATGTTTTTATACAATATATTTTAAATCTACTCGTGAGTCATGCGAAGCAAAGCTGAGATTGTAAAGAAAAGAAAATTTAAAATTGGGATTTGAAAGCAAGTTTGGCATGCAAAAAATTTTTTAAAATGAGGCCTAAAGTTCAAGTGTCAAATCAAATATGGCAGTCAGCAATGAAGTAAAGGGGATTTTAATAAAAAAATAAACACAAACCAATGAGACTAATACGATGTATAAAATCAGGGTCGATTGACTTTGAAGGATGTCGGACTCGAGCTCTTGAGGGCAAAGGTTAAAGTTGCCTGATATTCTTGTTAGATCCTGTTAAAAATACCTAACCAAAATTAATTTAAAAATGATGTCCAAATGGCTACAATTGGTCAAATAACTTTCAATTAATTAAAAAATATCTAGCTAAAATCTAAATCTAATTGTTTACAATTTTAAGCTATAAATTAAATGGAGTTTTAAAAAACGATTTTAGATTTATATGCAATACCTACATTAACTTTACCGTATACGAAATTGGAAAGCCTTTGAATTTCAGGGGTCGAAACAGCCTGAAAAGCAGGTCAAACTTAGGTTAAAAAATTATGATGAGGGTGAGGGAGGATGGGGGGTGTCGGAGGGAGGTCAAAGACCGAAATAAATTTGAGAAAATTAGTAAATAATTTGGATTTTGCAAGTTTTTTCAAAAAATTTTACTTTGAGGCCGATTTTGACGGTTTGAAAAATTTGAATTTCGTTCATGCGCAGCGTAATAAGGCTGGCCCAAGACCGCCTTTTTGAGGGGGAAAAAAAACTCTTTCAATTGGATTTCAGACGAAGACTCGGGAAGAGGACGGTCGTAGGCTCTAATTTTTTAATTTCAAAATTTATTTATTTTTCTAAAAAAAGCATGACACCGTGACACGATAAATTCTACCGTTTGACCTTTAATTCATCTCACCTCCTTCCCAATTAATGCATACGAGCTAGCATGAGGTGAGTATTGTTTTATATATTTTTTTTTCTAAAATAAAACCTGCTTTTTTTCATGGGGGCATGGCCAATAATATAATTAATTTTCTTTTCTTTGAAAATTGTCAATTATTTAATTTGTATGATTCTGTACAGTGGTTCTAATTAAATTGTTGTTGATTTTTTTTTTCAGTACAAAGACTGAGGAGGACTCTGAGATGATGGACATTGCTGAAGAACAACAAGGCATGGTTCCTCGGGGAGCAGAGGCTTCCGGGATAGAGACAACTCGAGCCTCAGCAGCTGAATCTGATCAAGTACAAGAAGCAACAAGGGATGATCCACCATCTGTAGAAATTATATCAAAACCACCCACACCATCGGTAGAGTTAATCACCATAAAAGATTCTGACGATGAGTCTGCTGCCTCTGGTTCTGGCGGCTCCTCCTCCTCTGGGGTAAATAATTCAAACTCTGGTTCACCAGACGCGCCGGAATCCGAGATGGGAGATGTGCAAGAGGATGGGGAAGATGAAGAGGAGGGGGAAGAAAATGGAGAGGAGCAGTATGAGGTTGAGCAGATTGTTGATTATAAAAAGGATTCGGAGCATTGGTACAGGGTTAAATGGAAGGGATACTCTGAATCTGAGAATACTTGGGAGCCATTTGAGAATGTGAAGGAGTGCAATCAATGTCTATTGGATTTCATTTGTAAAGCGGAGGGAGGAGGTGAATATGAATAAAAATGAGACAGAATTTATTCCGAATGGGAATAAACGGGTTCGAGTGGTAAAGAAGCTCATCCCACCTGATCCTAGGCCTTTCAGCGAAAGGGTTGAAGAGTATTACTTGAACAGGGGGATGTCCATCTGAGGAAGATCGACAGGTTTGTAAATTTTTAAACTTGCTTTTTGTTTATGGCCCAATTAATTTTGTTTAAATACTCTATATATATAGCGGCTGGTACCAAAGTTCATGAAATATCTCAAAAATAAGAAGGGGAGTTACAAATGGGATGCTGCAAAACTTGATCAATACATTTTGAATGGTTCTGATGGGAAACTGAATGAAGACCAGCTCAAACAACTTAATGAGCAGCTCATTTTGCTAGAATTGGAAAAGAGGAAAGTAAACTCTGAGATTTCTTTGAAGGTTACACATCTAATATTAATTATACATTTGAAATTATTTAATATTATGTAATGAATATAATAATAATACAGTCATGGGAGAAGGTCATGAATGAAATAACTCAAAACTTGCCCAAAATTCGAGTTGAGAATCGGGTTGATTTTGATGGTCCACCCATCGACTTTTTTTACATTAATGATTATCTTTGTGCTCCAGGAATAGGTAAATCTTTAATAAATAATTAGAATTGATTTAATTTGTTAAAAATTTAAAAATTTTGAATAGTCATTCCTGATGATCCGCTGATTGGTTGCAATTGTCCAGAGGAAATTCAAGGAAAAGCAAAAGATGGGGAAGAGGAGAAGCGTGGCAGGGATAAGAAACAAAAGCCTGAGGTTGTGGATTGTTGCTTTCAGAATAGGAAAGAATGTAAGAAAGTGCACGAGATTCGAGCATATGGAAGAAATAAGCTGTAAGACGAGTTATGAATTTTACATCTTTTCATTCGAAAAGTTAATAATTTGATTAAAAAATTAAATAGGCTACAAGTTACACCGGGTACCCCAATTTATGAATGTAACAGCCGATGCAAATGTGGACCAGAATGCTCGAATCGTGTAGTTCAAGATGGTCGAAAAGGACTTGAAGGTTTTGAATTTTGCATTTTTAAAACCGACAATGGCCGAGGATGGGGTGTAAAGACAACAAAGGTAATATGGCTGGTACAATATATTAAAATAATCCTTAATTTTTTTTTTAAATTTTACAAATAGCCGATTAAAAAGGGGTCTTATGTTTCACTGTATGCGGGCGAGGTGATTAACACGGAGGAAGCTGAACGTCGAGGAAGGGAATATGACGAGGATGGATGTACATATCTTTTTGATCTGGACTTTGATGTTCAAGACACTTGCCCTTACACTGTGGATGCTGCAAAGTATGGGAATGTAACTCACTTTATCAATCATTCGTGTGATCCTAATCTGGCCGTGTTTGCTGTTTGGGTCAATTGTTTGGAAGTTAATCTGCCCAAACTGTGTCTCTTTGCACTGCGGGATATAAAAGCGGTAAGACTTGTAAAAAAAGCTTATGGTGATGACATTTAATGGCCCATTCGGCATTCCCCCCCATAGAATGAAGAGTTGGCCTTCAATTATCTCTCTCGGAATACTGCAGACAAGACTAAGCATGCACCGAGCAATGGAAATGTCCGAAAACCGTGCTTGTGTCGATCCAAGGATTGTCAAAAAATATTATTTGTGTAGTCATTTCTCTAAGTTCTTCCACCATCTTAATACAAATTTATTAGGTAGCGTGTCTCCTATATCAGTAATATAGTAATTAGTATACTAATTAAGATATATATTAACTAAAAAGTGAAAATACTACCAAGTACTTTACCTAGAATTAGCTTATACCCCTATATTTATTTATGTAATTTGAACATTGTATATATGGATATTTCAGTGTCATATTACGCTGAAAAAGACTGGTATTGCTCAATTTAATAGGTTTAATCATAAATGTAATCCGAATGGAGCCTTGAAACATTTATTGTTAGCTATTCTATCAAATTTTATAGCATATTGATTACGATATTTATTTATTACAATTTACAATAATACTACAAATAAGGCTAACGTTAAATTTCGTAGACATAATAGAAAACATACTGATCTTAATATCTTTGAAAATATCTACTTCTGAGTACCTACATTAGTAGTACTACCTATAATACATATTAATTTATTAGAGGAAATGCTGTGTGCCTTGAACCTTCCCATTATTTCTTAATTTCTGTGTAAAGTCCTGTTTGAATTAAAAAACCTAACCTAAGAACTTTATACCTAATTATTAAATCTTTCGTATACACTAATTATATATTAATATTAAATTGTAAGGGTAAAACACTTGATAAAAAGTCCATTTAACTAATCCAAAGGAAAAATAAATCCCAAGCGTTATTTTGATCAGATAGAAATGGACTTTTTATTCTTTTTACCTAACTGATCCTACTACTAGTAAGGTACTGGGTAAATCTACATCTGTATGTATGTACAGATATATCTATGTATATTTACTACCTAGTAGTAATAATCAAATTCGTTAACTAATTAATCCTATAAAAATTATAGCCGAAGGTAATAATTAAAATTAAAATTATTACAGCTATTAAACTATTAATAATTATTATTTATTATAATAATAGATTGAGGCTATCTACGAATTATGGGACCTATATATTAATAACTTGTAAATTAAGTAGATTCGACCTTCTTCCCTCGATGTACCTCGATATTATACATAAAAGATCTATTAGACGCGAGTCTTAAAACTAATTTAAGAACATATCTAGGTATTTAAAATTGTACACTACGTTATATTTTTTTTATTTGTATCTTTTCTAAATTGGTACTACATGATGATATAATCGAATATATTCTTGACGTAAAATAAATATGATGGCATTGATAAAAATATCTTTTTTGATTTGTTTATTAATTTGGATATTTTATTAATTAATATAAGTACAATTTTTAGAATTCTATCATTTCTTATCGATAGGCCAAATAGGATTAGCATAAGAGTCTGAACAAACCCGTTCGACTTTCAATTGGACCACGCCTTTTAACACTGCATCACTTGTGTAGAATTTTAGTAAATCTTCTGACATTTTATCTTCTATCTGCAAGTAATTTTAATTTTTTAAAATAAGTATTCTAATTATTTACAATTAAGGTATTTAAATCACACCTGCTTGTCAACCAATGATTTGGAAAGTATTTTAATAGAATTCTCCTTTCTCTCTTCCTCTTCTTTTTGTATCTCATCAAACACAAGCCGAGAATCTCGAGGACTTGAAGTCAACATCATTTTTGGATCCTCGCTAGAACTTGGAGATTTTAAAGTCCAAGGATTTGTAGGGTCTCGACTAGACGAAGGTAGAGAGGATGATGATGGTGGAGATGCAGTAATTCCTGAAGGATCCGCTGATAAAGGCTTCCATTTCGTCTTCTTTTTATTGAAACTTGTCCGTGGATTATCCTTTGATTTAGGGCTTGT
Organism: Megalothorax incertus; assembly: GCA_036507255.1. NCBI lineage: Eukaryota > Metazoa > Arthropoda > Collembola > Neelipleona > Neelidae > Megalothorax > Megalothorax incertus. Next base: position 6,080 of record JAAZTK010001414.1, read on the forward strand.
GATTGAGTTTTGATTTACATCATGTTTATTCGTTTCTTCGAAAAGTCCCGGAAATTCTGCAATACTTGTATTGAGTAGCATTGAGGGGAGTGGGACAATTAATTTCCCTCTGGGTTCTTTTGGAGGTGAATGTGATGTGGACTTTGGAGGAGGAGGAGGAGAAGGTGATGTGTGGATTGAGTTAAGTGATTCTGGAAATGGGTTATCAGTAGGCGCTGAAGTAGAAACTTGTCCCTTTTCCTCGCTCTCACTTGTTGATAGCGTTCTTCTTCCTTTAATTCTGATTGGCTTGCTTGTAACCTTTTTAGCCACAATTTGATCAGAGTCTTCTATTGAATCAAAAAGAAGTAGCATTTCATGGTGTTGAGCTGTCAATTCCTCCAGAGCTTTTTGATACACATCTTCATCGGGGGAACTGGATCGAAGCTTACTAGGTATACGATCCCTTACTGGAGCAATAATAAATCCTTTGTAATATTCCGATAACTCTTTCATCAGCGCGTTGGAAATTCTATCTAATAATCTATTTGTAAAAAAATACTTGTTAATATTTCAATTTATATCTGTAGTTTTTTATGCAAAAAAGATGATGAAAAATAGTTTTAAATTACCTGCATTCTAAGATAAGTCCTAAATTTTGAGATATGTAGTGCATGCAAGCTTTTTTCAATTGCAAACAATTATAGACGGATGAGATTTGAAATATGTCTGACACATTCTTCGTCTGAATTAGATTTGAAAGTTCAATTTCCGCAATTGTCTTTAAACGCTCAATCAGAAATTGGTCGCTCATTGCCAGAATTTCAAACAAGAACTCGATTGTAGTATTCGGTTTAATCGTAATTTCATCCAAATAAATATAATCTATTAATATTTCTAAGGCCTTTCCAGAGCAAGGAAGCGACAATTCTTGCGATTTGGCCTATAAGTATAACATGAGAAAATAATTAAAATTCATATCATTTATATTATTTTTTTTAAATAAGAAAAATCCTACCTCCAGCCATGAGTGGGAATAAAGCATCATTTGAAAATATTCAAGACGAGCAATTAAGATAGATCTGTGAGCGGGAATGAGCTCTTTATCTTGAGATTTCAGGATAATATCGTAAGAGTTGGAATGTTGAGTTCGATTGAATTGGATAAGTGATGGATTCACATTGCTTATTCCTGGAAAACTCGAATCAAATCTCCCTTCAACAAACCAACAACGCCTCAATTTATCCCGAAGACTTTGCAAATTGATTCTTTTTGCGAATGCCATTGCACCCTTGACATACTCTGACAATTTAGAATTGTTTTCCTCTTTGAAACCACCCTTGAGCAGCATGTCACATTGATTAGTGTAAATATACTTGAGGACTTGGTGGAAGACTTTCAAATCAACCTCATTGATTTGAACAGTGAGTATACCAGAGGTAGGGTCAGTGGATTTTTTGAAATCTAACAAATTTGGGGCTCTGGATTCTACAATGTAGCGGTGCGCTAATATTGTTTCAAGCCCGACCTAGAATATAAAATGTTGAAAATGATATTTATATATTAGTATTATTATATTTATACGCCATACTTGAAATTCCAAATCATGATTTGGGGCTTCCAATAAGAGTTCTTCCAAATCTTGAAGCATTGTTGAGGGCTTTGCAAGGGGAACTTCAAAGAATTCATTCTTGGAATCCATTTGAATAATTGCAATATTATTCCCCTTTGGGTCAGAATTAATTGAAAGGCCAAAATAGATATTTGGAATTCTTTTGAGCTTCACAAACTCTAGCTTGATTTCAGAAAAGGTAGTATCACGAACTAAGGATAATCACAAATTCACAATTAATATTAATACACAATGACAAAACTATTTTTTATGCAAAAGAGATCATACCTTTTTTAACAACTACACCCCAATCCGTTGAATTCTTATCAGCTTTTTGATAAAATATGTTCTTTGTCACAAAAGGCTTATTCTGAGTCCAAGTGTCGCATTTGAAAGCCTCCCCAAAATCATTTAAAAAGAGGATCGAGTTCCGATTGACGCAGATCTCCATAATCCTCATATTTCTCCCATACCCAAAGCAGAGCTTTGTAAGCGACCACTCAATTTTAGATATCTTCCCTTCTCCCTTCTCATTTTCCGAACAAAGTTGTTCTCTCCAAATTACTATTTGTCCATCCATAAACAAAATAAACATACAAAGCTGTATGTCTTTAAATGTGAATTCACTCTCCGTTTTGGTCACTCTCTTCATAAGATTCTGGCTGTCGGGAATTGGAACGAGAAGAACTTTTGAAGCAGGTTTCCTATTAAATAAAATTAATAGGATTAGTTTTAAAAAGCTTACATTCAAATTGAATGATTCAATGAGTAAAATATTTGTCTTACTTTAAATTAATTCGCTTTGTCTCATTTTTATAGAAAAGTATTATATCCGTCCCTTTGGTTCGGACCACTGTAGCAATTTCATTACAGCTGCAGTTTTCAAGCTCTACCTCGTCATTTACCGGCAAGTTAACCTAAAAGTTTAATACAGTACGATAAGTAACATATACTATCACCATTATTATAGAAAAACAAAAAGCTTACAAATGAAGGGTTGAATTTCTGAGCACAAAGGTTAATTTTATGACCCAACTGTCCGAAATTAGTTCCAAAAGAGAAGAGACGCTTTGATGTAATTACAACACTGTGATACATGCTCGTACAAACGGAAATAATGGAATTCCCCTTGTCAAGGTTGATAAATCTTGGTGTCAATTGCTTAATATTAGGCGGCGACATTTCATAGCCAAGTACAGCGTGCTCGTTTAATCCACAAGACTTTACCTAATCATATATAAAAATGGCGTAACTTTTCCGGCCAATTAAATTCGACTTTTTAATTTTACCGATCCATTCTCCATTAGAAAGATGGTATGGCTTGGGCCTAAAGCTATCCTCGCACACGCCTCTTTAAATCCAATCTATTGTTGGCTGTAAATAATTTTTTTCATCCCCATGTCCCGTTTGACCAAAATTCCCTCTCCCGCAAGTGAAAATTGTACCGTTTTGTGCCAGATATGCGGCATGGTAGGTGCTAATTTCGACTTGTTTTATATTCTTTGAGTGGAGCAATTCTAGTGACTCTGGGGCCGTTTTAGAGGCTCGATCTCCGAGTGTATAATCGACATTTGTCCCATAAACGAACAAATCAGTAGGATCAGACCTTAAAAGCCCCGCAGAAATTTTGCTACCCTTTGGATTTCTGTCCCGAAGCCACAGGTCAAGAGGAGATAGTCCTTCATTGTCTTGTATATTCATATTTGCATTGTGCTAAATGATTTAATGGGAAATTATTAAATGAGATCAATTTACCGAGATCAAGTGTTTTACCTTGATAAGGTTTCTTGCAATGTCAATATTCCCATACAATATAGCACGATGAAGCGGCGTGTATCCGTTTATGCTATCTTTTGCGTTGATATTACTCCCCTTTTGCTTTATGAGCCAATCTGCCAACTTATATATTGTGCATGATTAAGGATATGAATATATTTTTACTTGTTTGTAGTATAATTATACGTACTTTAACATAGCCATAGGTAGCAGCTGTCATTAGGCAAGTCCTTCCAAATTGATCTTTGACCTCTCCATAATTTGTACATGTTGAATTCCAGAGGGCAAGTATCTCCTTTTCACTTCCTTTGCATCCAATTGACCAGAGGGTTGACCCATGTTGAGTACTTCGACATTTTTCAGTGCATGGACGATCAATTTCCATATTCGATGCCATTTTTTTTGTGTGTGATGGCTAATTTACTCTAATTCTAATGAGTGATGGACCAAAGATAAAATCTAAGCTAAGCTAACCTAAAGATGGGAGGGAAAACCCTCCATGATTGGGAATTTTTGTAATATTAATTAGCTCGCCATCCTTTTTTTGCTAACAATACAAATGTTGAAAAGAATCCCCTCCACTCGGATCACAATCATGCTATCTAGATGAATCCTAATTGATAATCCCATTATTAATCTTTAAAAAGTAAGAAGTATACTCGTACAATGTCAGAAACTGTTTTAAAAAGAGTAAATAGATTCCATCCAATTACATATCAAAATTCATTTAACCCTAATGTTCTATAATTTACGATAATCTCAATTCCCGAATTAATCTTGTATTGTAGATCTTATTTTGGCAATTTGAAGATCCTAAAAATAAAATATAATTTATAATTAGTAATCAATGTAATACAATACATAAACATATTATGCTTAATTACACCTTAAACGCTTAATTTTAATGTACCTCAATTAGTGAAGAATTTACTGATCCCGAGTCCTATTTTAAATAAGGTAATAAATGTTAAAGTTTAAAAACCGGCTCTTTCGATATTTGCAAAATTTGGTAAATCATTAGGATAAATATTGTTTTAAATACCTTCAATATACCTAAAAGAGATAAAAATTATTTATTAATTTTGTACTTGGGATTAATTAAAATATGTCAAATTACATAATGTAAGATTACCTTGTTTGAAGATGGGACTTTTAAGATTCTAAATTCTAATTATCAAATACTACTGCACTGATATAGTATGTACCTATATAGAGTATAGACTATATTTTATCAAAACTCGTTGCAATAGAATTCCAAAAAGTTTTAAGCCACTTTAAACTTTTGTATAGCAATGTAATTATTGACTAATTATCGTTAATTAGGTATATTTCAAGTAAAGTTTTTTTAAACAGATTTTGTCAAGTTCAAATTTTTCAAGTTCAGCTTCGCACTTTCCTCCAAAAACTCTCGATTTAGCTTTAATTTAGCCTTGTATTCTGCATCTCAAATCTCAATCAATCTACGATACTTTTGAACATTTGAATTAGAATTAGGATTAATTAATTTATATAATATATGTAATTTAATTTTATGCTTCCGCATATAATTATTTATTTCCATTATGTACAAATTTAATAAGCCAATAACTAATAACTTAATAAGACTTTCATTTGGCAATATATTAATAAATTATCCAGTGTTTATTTAAAGTATTGTAGTAGCAAAGTTCAAACTACTATTACTGATTATATACAAGTATAGTATGATACACATTTATTACAAAAGTAAAAGATAAAATAATAGTCATAAATATGTATTATCGAGGCTTGTATTTAGATGGAAAGAGTTCAAGTGGAGCCAAAGATCCATCTCGTAACTTCAAAACTTTAGATTTTTTGACAAAAGTGAGTAGAATGAAATGTTGATTATTCTCCCCTTTTGGTAGTAATTTCGAGAAGAGGAACCCGTAACGCCGCATTCCGAATTTAAATTTTTTAAGGTTTTTCAAATCTTTGCCAAATCTTGAAGCAACTTCAGCTATGAGTAATTTAGCACTAGAGAATTTTTAAAATTTACTAAAATCTATAAAAATAGAATCAAATAAATTTGATTCTAAACGGTATTTGTATTAGATTCATCCTCAGTATATAATTATAATTAGTAAGTGATTCTTACCCAGGCTTTAAAACTCGATTAGCTTCCATAATAAAATCTCCAATTTCGCTCGCCATCAACGAGTTGCAAAATACTCCAACATCAGCCACTGCATCTATATTAAATAAATTAATAATATAATAAAAAAGTAAACATTTAAATATATTTTAACATTTGTATATAATTGATCATTTTAAAAACCTGGAAGGCCAGTGTTTTTCATATTTCTTGGAGTAACGAATTCGTTGACAGAAAAGAGGTCAAAAGAGTGGACACTTTGTTTTACATTTTGGGCAATCTCCGCTTCACCACAGCCAAAATCAACTATTACTGCAGATTCGGGTGCTTTATTAATGATTTCAATGATTGAATGGAGAGGATGCCAGGGCCAAGTCTGGGATTTTTCCTTTTGAGTCTCGAGGTATTTCACATAGGTCTCCTGATCATTGTTGAACAAATCCTTATGGATCCTCCACATTTAACGTACCCAGATCCTCGTTAATCATCCTTTGTAATGCATATGCATTATAGATTTTAAAAATAAAGGATTTTTACTTTTTAGATTGAAAATTACTTGAATTTAGCTGCTTGAAGTCTTTTTTCCATTCTTGACCTTAAAGACTCGTTTCCTCCGGACTTTTTGGATGCCTTTGGAGCATTTAATTCATTTATATTCATCGATGAGTGCTGTAGATTTGCTATTTGTCTAACATCTGGCAATTTTTAATCATAGAATATTAGATACAGTTAAATTTAATTGAAACAAAATAAATACAATAATTTACCTTTATGTTTAAATTTAATTTTTGATGATTTTGGTTTCTTTTTAATAGCCCTTTGCACAGCCTTTGTTGGTTCATTTCGAATACCCTTTTGCCCTTTAAAAATGTGAATATAATTTTAATTAGATATGCAAGCTTAATGCTCATTAATAATTGCATTAAATACTTTGAAGTTTGAATTAAAGTTTTTGATATTTAACCTTTTCGTCTCCTCTTGTTTCTCTTGTTTTTTGGCAACATGAGCTGAAATCTTACACAACTTAGGAGTTAGGATTAATGAATTTATGGGATAATCCGTGTGTATTTTAATACCTATACTAGTAAACTAATTACTATTAATAACAAATTATTAGTTAAATTGCTTTATAAAAATAGATTGGATAATAATTAGAAATCACAAAATGCAATGTGAGAAATAAAATTCCGCCTTTTAAATAATATTTTAGATTTTGTGAACTCGCCCCGCGCCCTGCGAGAATAGATTCCTGTGAGTAGGTATATTCCTGTTAAGTTCAATTAATTAAATAAAAATTCACAATAAATAAATAAGCCTTAATTGTAAATTGGCAATAATTGGAATAAATCAAAGGATAATCATAATTTTTAATCATATAATTAAAAATTGTCATTTTTGAGGGCTATTTATCTCGGATTACGAAGTCGAGACTTGATGTTTAAATCTTATTTCGCCCCCTTAAGATATTGTTCCCTGCCCTGCCCTGCACTGCATACTTAAGGACTTATTAAGTTTATCCATTTGTTACTAATTATTAGTTATTATTAATCATTACAAGTTACCTGCGTCGCCTTACGGCTCCTTAGATAGCTTTTGATTCATTTAATTGATTGGATTGTATAAGTATATATAATAGTAGTATTTGAGATTTAAAAAGTAGCCTTTTATTAAATTACAATAGTAGTTCTTTGTAAACAACATTAATAGTAGTAAAATTGTCTACCTCATTACACATAAACCCATCACCTCTTTTTCTTATACGACCTAATGCCGTGTACAATTGACCATGTGAAAAGCAATGGGTCTTTAAATAAAACCCTACTCTATCACATGTTAAACCTTGAGCACTATTGATGGTGTTTGCATAAGCTAAGCGTAAGGGGAACTGTTTCCGGTGGACAGTCCATGAGTTAGTGCTCCAAGGGAGTTTGAAGTAAAAGTCAACCCTTGGAATAAGGTAGGTTCTTGAGTCCGATCCTCCCACTTTCTTTACTTCTACAAATAGACGCCCGATTTTTTCAATTGAAACTCTAGAATTCTTGCAGAGACCTTTATCCATTGACATGTTTTTAAGAAGTCTGCAGATTGTGCCAACCTTGAAAAAATGTTTAATTATGATTATTTAAAATTTCAAATGACCAAGATTCAGCTTACCTTTAGTATAAGTTCGTGAACCGGTACTCCGGATTGGTTCAATGAATTGAGGAATTCCACAGATGCGAATTCAGAATCTTGAATTGATTCCTCCTGTTCTTTCACCGTATCACAGCTTTTCAAAGATTCCAATTGCCCTTCCAGTCTCCCCAAAATTAATGTATTGATTTCATCGACTTCTTTATTGAGTGGAGCCAGAATACACCTAATTATTGTTATTTTTTATTAGTTGACTTAGGATTATATAAATAAAATTACCTTTGACCACTCGCTTCTGGATTCTTTAAGACTTGATTTGGGAATACAAACCCTATCATCTCCTCTAAAGTTCCCTTTTGAAGCATGTCCAAGCGAATTTCCTCACGTTCTTGCCCCTCTCCTATGTCATCAATAAATCCAGACCATTGAGGATCCTCAGCATTTCTTATAGGTAGATTTAGATTGGAGATTTGGAAATCTCTCCATAA
>JAAZTK010001415.1:0-14174 GCA_036507255.1 Megalothorax incertus
ATGAAGGTACACTTTTATTAAGAGTTTTTGTATTCCTTGCATAAACTTTTTTTAAGATTTATTGAATTCTCATTTCTCATTGCATTAGATTGATGCGAAATTAAAAAAAGAAGCCATTGAAGAGAGACTCCTTGCTGAGAAAATGGTCGGAAAATAGTTAAATAGTTAAAAACCCATATACAGCATTAAAGTCCTAGTTATAAAAACAGTATACTCGTATAAAATATTATTTAAGTACGATAGGCTTAACACAAGTCAAAATTATTGGCGACACTCATTTTTTTGGCTTTGAATTGGAATTTTAAAATTTAATGAGAGAATAAATCTGTCCAATCTTTTTTCCTATAATACTAGTATGTATGTATGTATATATTACAATTTACATTTATATAATATTGTATTAGACCGTACTATATGTATATGTACTCTTGGAACTTGTTTTACTTGGTGGATATGTATTGATAAATATTAAATATGTACAATGACACCTTATAAATTATGAATTATATTTATATACATAATGTAAAGGTACTTGGTATATTGACAATCGAATCCTATTTTTAATTACTAAAACATTTATTGTAATTGAATAGTATACAAATTTTCCTTTAATCATACAGCCTTACATTGCATAAGTACGAATATATCGACTATTTAAAATTAATACTATATTATATTAGGTACCCTAATTATTAATTAATAATATTAATCCTACGATGAAATAAATCTTTTTCTATGCATATTTTTCAAATCCAATATTCGTATTTATAGGAAGCATTCAATACTACTCGAATGACTCCATTAATTACATGAATTTAGTATTTATTTAATTTAATTATTAATATAAAAAGTTTTGAACAAACGTTACTACTTGGCATATGTATAATTTTAATTTGCACACAAACAAACAGGTCTACAGAGATTGTCAGATTTATATGTGTAGGTTAAAACTTGCGAGGAACTGGTGTGTTGTTGCAATTTCAGCATCTGTTCTTTGGTGAGAGACCTACCCTTTATTGGCAAAAGCAAAGGCATCCTAGCCTGAGTTGCCATCAATTTTTTGACTTTTCTTCGGTCACAAAACACATCTTTTGCCCCTGTGTGACTTGATTTGAGTGCAAACGGCGGGTTTCTCGCCAAATCAGGCAAGGAGCTCCAGGCTGAGGCCAGGGACAGGATTTCTCCTGGCCACCTCTGGGGTTGTCACTGTACGACTCGACACACCTATACCAACGGCCCGGGGCCGCCCAATACCTACAAAATCCGAATAGATCAATCAAAAAATCTAATAATGCAGAATCCCCCTATGATATTCACTTGCGATATATGCAAAATTGAAATACCTCAGCAGTTTAAATTCTTTGAACATCTCAAATTACATTATGAAGAGGAAGTCGCTGGAGCATGCCACACTCGTCCTTCAAGATGGGGTGGAACATTTGAACCAAGATGATACTGAAAGGATTGAACATCAGTCTTATTTACAAAAGAACATTGAGGATAGAATAGGTGATGTAAAAGAAGAAGAAGAACAAGAAGAGGAGGAGGAGGCGGAAGGAGGTGGTGGTGGTAGTGGAGTAGGATCCAATCTCACAGAACCGGAGGAGGACAAAAAAGAAGAAGGAGGCTGTGGCACTAGTAGCAAGGTGAAGGCAGTCCGTAAAAGAGGTAATAAAACTTTTACAGTGCATTCTCATTTAATGCAATTTTAATGACACTATTATTTGTAAATAAATAGGAAAAAAGGCAGAAAAGTTCCTCCAACAACAACAACAACTAATTAACCCGATTGAAGAGGAGCTAGGAGGTGGAAATGATGATCAGTTCCAACACGACATGGAAGGGGAGGAACCGGAGGGGGAGGGGGATGACCAGTTTGAAGGTGAGGATCTGATGGAATCTGACAACGATGATGGGGATGACTCAAAGTCAAAAAAGAAGAGGAAACCTGGAGGGAAACGACAGGAAGTACTCAAGTGTTCAGAATGTGACCGAATCTTCAATCATCGTAACTCTCTTGTATACCACATGAGGTCACACACTGGAGAACGACCCCATCAATGTGACATGTGTGGCAAAAGCTTTTTCGCGACCTCTGCACTCAAAGTTCACATGAGATTACACAGCGGAGAGAAACCTTATAAATGCGAACATTGTGGACGGAATTTTCGGCAATGGGGTGATCTTAAATATCATGTCATTTCAATACATTCCGACATTCGACAATACCAGTGCGAGTTTTGTGGTAAAGACTTTGCCCGAAAGTACTCCCTTATCGTACACCGCCGTATACACACGTAATTTTGTGTTTTTTCTATTAAATTGGTAATATAATTAATATTTATATTATTTTTTTTAGAGGAGAGAGGAATTACAAGTGTGAGTTTTGTTCCAAATGCTTCAGAGCAGCCAGCTACCTCCAAAACCATCGAAGAATTCATACCGGGGAAAAGGTTTAACGATTTTATAATCATTTGGGTTTATTATAATAAAGTCTTTTGAATTTTTATTAGCCTCATTCTTGCACAACCTGTGGGAAACCTTTTCGAGTGCGATCCGACATGAAAAGACATATGGCATCACATAATCGAGATCACAACAATCCTACTATCAAAATTGAGCCGCATACTAATACGAGTAGTTCCAATAGTAATTCACAGCAGATACAGCAACAAAAAAAGACATATGGCATCACATAATCGAGATCACAACAATCCTACTATCAAAATTGAGCCGCATACTAATACGAGTAGTTCCAATAGTAATTCACAGCAGACACAGCAACAATCCATTCACAATGTTGTAACTGTGAGCAGTGCGGATCAGGTAAAGACATTTTTTTAATTTGAAAAAAAAATATTGTTATTTAAATTGGAATTTTTAGATTATTACAATCGGGCCTCAAATCACACAACTGGTTCGGGGAACTCTTCAAGTCCCTGTCACTTCAGAGGACCTTGGCCATGGTGGACAGGGTCAACAAATATTGGATGGTGAGGAGGTGATTTCTGGAGACATACCCGAAGGGACTCCAATCAACATTACCCTATCTCAGGATGGAACCGCCTCACTTGATGTACTTATTACAAAGATTGATTTTTTGAAACTTTATGCATTAATTAAAATTATTAAATCTTATAGGCTGCTACTGTGATTTCCTCTGCTGACCTCCCTGAAGGGGTCATATATCCAAACCGTGATGGAAATGTAGAGACCGTGACGATCCGAGATACTAATACTGGAACACTCTATGTGTGGCCTGTTATGTTCAATTAGAATAGGACCAGTATTCATGAAATAATGAACTGTTTTTATCACAATTACAAGTTGAGTAATATTTATTTAAAAATTAATTATGAATCATAATTTATGATGTATCGACATGTAGGATTTATAATAGAGTTTGAAGTATTTCAAATATCCTACATTATAGAATATTATAGGTAGATTTATCACGATTCACGATATATTTGTATATAATATGTGTAGTCCTACTAATATCGCAATTCAGAAAGAGACAGCTAAATGTTATCGTATTGTATTTAGGATTAGTATAAGATGTTTATTAGGTATACAAAGATTTTGATTAGGTATCCTTTTCAAATATTATTTTTCGCGTTTTTCATTTTTTTGTTGTTTTTACATCTCACATTTCTGATTCTCAAGTATTCATCATTCATTGGGATTTTTTAAGGCCCCGGAATCAAAGGCTAATTTTTATAACTTGCAATTCATTATTTACCAATTAATTGTGAAAATATGAATATTTTCTTGATTAGTAATTACCTTTGATTCCCAATTTTACTTCCAAGTTCCAATCTTTCTTATTACTTACTTCTTAATATCGTATTACTAAATATTAAACATAAAAATATGGATAGTTTATTTAGAGTCTCAATATTTTTGCTTTACCATTTACTTAATAATAATATATTAATTTTATAGCATATTTTTTCTTGAATCTATTCATTTTTTTTTTTGATTTTGACTGAACGTGAGAAATATCTTATATAAGTCTATAAGAGTTAATATTTATATATATATATTTCATAATCATTTTATACAATTATATTCAATAAATCAATAATTATATAACATTGTAAATGGTTATAACAAATGTTAACACTTTTAACAGAAATAAAAGAATCTTTACTACTATTGTATTTGAAGCCTCCTCTATGAATTGTAACTTTATTAATATCGTAGTACAAGATAACAATATTGAAGAAAAATAGTGCAAATACAATAGTATGGTATAATTTTTATAAGTATTTAGGCAAATTGTATTTATATACATGCTAGATGAGATATTTGCCAATCCTACTGATATATTCGGAATCGGAGCATTATTATTTATTACAACTTGTAAAGTATCAAATATCAATATGTAACATAAAATGAAGGAACATTTTTGTACCCATAAGCCTAAGATAATTCATAGGTTTATTAATTTTAATTCAAAACTCTTGAAGAATATTGATTAGATCAAAGAAGGATCAGAGAGTAAGAATGGCCCATATTTGGTATTACAAGTCCCTAGGGCCTAGACCCTTGAAGGATTCTCTCTGCGCTGCACTTGTATAAAAGTAAAACATTTATGGAAATATAGAGACTTTTATGGGCAAAGCAACATATTAGATTGTACAGATTTAATGGGCTGTTTAAAGTCCCTTCAACCGAAACAAGAAAAAATCCCTTGGATATGCATCTTTTAAGGGACACTTTTATATCGTAGGTTTACCTGTCAAGCAATGAAGTGCATCACAAGAGCTGTTTTTTCTTGTTTTAATCAAATCTTTTACTGGAAATGAATATATTTATATTATATATAGAATAATATGTATCTACAAAGTAGATACTACATATATCATATATAGCATTTGATCATATCCTGTAAAGGTATTAAAGTATTATTTAATACCCTACCCTGTGCATTAAACGTATATATTGGACACAAGATACTTTTTCTTGTAAAGAAATTGACACATTTTTAAATATCTTTTATTCTACAATAATATCTGTTCCTTTAATTTTGTCCTTTTTCAGTAGCTAAAAGTAAATAGTAATTACATACTTTTTTGTCAGAAACTGGTTTACGTTTACCAATTCTTTCGGGTTTTCGGTTCTTGCGCGTCCCCCATTGCAAGGCGCAAAGTAATATACCCTAGGTAGTATCGTACCTTTTTGTGTTTTCAGATCTCAAGACTCGTTCTATTTATACCCAACTTGTATTAGTAGTAGCATATAAGTAGTACCCTACTAGTAAACGAGCTGGAGGGAAGTCGCCGGTTTCTTCTTAGGAATAGAAGTTAGTTCTTCCCTTTGCCCCGACACAAATAGAGTCAACCTCTTTGCTCCTCTCCCCCTCTAACTACTGATATATCAGTAGCGTACATCTTTTTAAGAAGATAACGAGTAAATCTTGCATAGAATACCTAAGTTTTATTCTAATTCATATAATATTAATTAAACACAATGAATTTGATTTAAATTATTAGTTGACCCCAAGTGATCAAAATTCAAAAGTTATACTCAGGAAAAGATAAACTGATAATATCAGTAGGTATGTGTCCAAATACCCAAGATTTTCCCCACTTGTTTATTCTTCCATTCTTTCAATTTGAATATGGATATAAAGTGAGATAAAAATTGTATATTTTATGCCTAATATTGACAATGAAATTGTGTTTTAATGAATTGCCCCTCTTGTTCATCTCTTAATCATTCAACAAAATATTTTCTCTGTGTGCATCTGTATTTCTCTCAAGAGAGACATCGTTAACTCTATTTTTTCCACACATCTCCCAAGGCTATTTTTGGAACCTGGAGATCAGTTTCCCCACGACGCATACAAGTTAAATAGGGGAGAATAAATTGAAATGAATATTCAACTACTACAATTTGTGTAAGATTACTAAATAAGTATGTCAAGACACAAAAAGAAGGACCATCATATCAATCAGTAGTACCCAGTAGTTTGAAGAAAGATAAACTTTGCTTAATCTAGAGAATTGGTATCAATATTAGGAGATTTTGTATTTAGAATTGCACTAATCCTAAGAGTAATAACTAATAGTACTCGTATGTTTTCAAATACGCTTTTTCTCTTCATTTCCAATGCATTCCGTATGCTAACTTAGCATACATAATAAGTATATACTAATATATTAGTATATCTACCAATACTATTGTATAAATACAATAGTATGTAAACACTGATATAACAATCTTTTATAGACATAATTCAATTGAATTGTACCTGTACAACCCCTCATATGTCAGGTCATTTATGAGTCATTCAATAGACATATCCGTATATTCTAGGTACTAAATGTCCGCGAATATCAGTATACAATAATGATGCAAGTATATAATTGTCCTAATACAATTTTTATTGATTCATTGGCCCCAGACCCAGGTGTATAAATCTAAGCATAAGATATACTAATAAATATCATTAATGTGCATTACTATTATTATAGGAAAGCTAGCTAGTATATAGTTTAAAGTTGCAAAACTTAAAGTCGAAAGGATATATTTAAGCAACTTTTTTTCACGAGAGCAATTGAAAAAGTTTTCAATAATCTTTTAAGGGATAAAGCATTGAACCATTTTTAAGTAGGCAATTGTGCAACCCTTTTGTGTATCCCTTAAGCCTCTTTGTAGGAAATAACAATGTTGTTAAAAGAGCCCAAAGAATAAAGGGGGATGAAATTTGGGGAAATTTAAATGAAATGAACCGATTTATCAATGTATCCGAAGGTACTTTAAAGAATGGGTTTAAAGCAAACCTTATAAGTCCAACAAAACATACCTAGGTATACATGTATGCTTCGTTGGCTTCCTCAAGTTTATTTTCTCCCTTCTTATTAAAAGATTTGAAATTCATATACCTAATACTTGGTTATTTAGTAGTAGGTACATACCTAATATAAGTAGGGTACTAATACCTACTATTACATACGGATCCGTACATATGTATTGTAGTATATGTGCGTACAAAAAGGATTTTGTGGGAGATGGTCAAAGGATAAGTGTACTGTGTAATAATATTATGGGTATATATAGGAAAAACGAGAGTAGAGGAAAGGTGCCGGGTGTCCACCACCACCAAAGACCTACGTTACCTAATAATCCTTTACGGAGCAGGAAGGTTTTGTTCGCTCAACTTTGCAAAGTTGTGCTCATTCAATCAGTCCCCAATAGGTTTGAGAGGTTGACTCACTCTCATAGTCACGCACTCACAGGTAAACCTCGAAATTAACTTTGTAAAAGGGTGAGCTATAATAAAGCTGATAAGCCAGCGAAATTATAATTTAATTCACACAATTGTGACTCGAGAATTTATTATTTACCTACTACAATATATATCGGTATATAAAGAAAGTGAATTTTATGGGGTTTGTCCATAATATTATAAGTGCAAGTGACGGGTATCCTATCATCTCATTAATATTTAAAAGTTTAAAAGATCTTATTATGAAGTACAAATTGGCTGAATTGGGGAAAACTAACAGTAAGTATCTTACTGCACAATAGTATAATATCCTAGCTATGTATTATATTCTGTATCATTCTTAAATACCAAGTACATTAGCTTCATATTAATAGGCATTAGGTATATATACCTTGTTTATCTGTAGTTCTGTATCAGTACTTTACTACTACTAGTACTAACTCTGTATGATTCGATGAATTGCAAAGGAGAGCGGTGTGTTTCCGATTTTAAAATGATAAAACAATTGGAATGAAAGAAATCGATTAAACGGAAATGACAGAATCCATTATCTGTATGAGGTTTACCGAGATACCGGATTTTGATACCTATATATATTCAAGTTTAAGGAAAGGATTACAATTTTTAATGGGACTTTCAGTAATACCCGTATTTGGTCATTGCATCCCCTAGCATGCCTACCAGTGAAGTACGCTACCTCGGTAGAATAGTTTTCAAGTTAAAATATAGACTCTATTTCTAAAAAGACTTTTCTTTCACATTCTCTTCTACGGATATTAATCTAGGGTTATGCACCTCGTTAAAATTTCATGAAAAATGTGTTTATATAAACGAGAGGGATGTTTATTACAAAAGATCCTCTCTGGATGGATTCTCATAAGAACTGATGTCATTTCCAAATGACCGTAGCCACCCTCTGAATACTCGTATATTTGTAAATTAAACAAACTTTTTTCTCAGAGTGTGAATAGAGTTGCAGGTTTTGGATGATCATAAAAAGTCCAATTTTAATTCCGTCTAGTCCAACTTCATTTCCCCCACCCTATTACTATTTGTTTCCGAGTCATCCTCTTCTTTTTATGGGCTCTCGGGTTGTTGGCAAAGTCAAATTTGATGTTTCAAATTTAATGTCAGGCTTATTCTCGCTCGTCCCCCATTTATTGGCCATATTTCCACGAGGTGTCCATTCGAATGTATTCTTTTTCTAGGACTAAGGATAAGCTTGTACATCGTGAATAGAAGTATGTGGATTTGTAGTATTGGTACTACAATGAAATAAAACAGGTAAACCGTGTAGGAAGCCCATTCTCATTTTGAGAGAATTTCTAAGGCATAGGTAACTTTCATATTCTAATGCCCTGCTACGTCGCTCACATTGTTTTTACTTAAACAAATTCAAATTCTCTATCAAAAACTGACCCAGAAACACCAAAATTTTGAAAAACCCGAAATTAGGTTGGATGACCTCCACGATCTAATAGGAAGTCATAAACTAATTTTTCGTCATTTAGATTTTTTCGTCCCATAGGCATAATTCCCGCTCCTTTTGACCTTTGACCTCCATCTTTGAACTAGGAGATGTCATGGTAGTCATGTGTGCCAAGTTTGAGGTCAATCGGTCAATGGCCCAAGATCGAATACAGATAGTTATTAATAATTATATTAGTTAAGCTTATATTATCGTATTAATTATAAATAATATATTTAAAATATAACTTGGGAATACTGTATAGTCCTATACTAGGCTCCTATATCCTACTATTAAATTTTAATACCTTATAATATTTAACGATTTGCAAAAAAATCTTGTTTCAATCAATTTTCACCTAGATATTTTGCTCAGGATCAGTTATTCTCTACCTTTACAACTCTAATATTCACAAGCTTTTATGGAACTTCAATGTCTGTTTCCTGTTCAATACATCCCTTTGAGCATTATATTATTAATATTATGCACATCTGCACAATGGAAATCTCTTTGTTTCCAGACTGA
Organism: Megalothorax incertus; assembly: GCA_036507255.1. NCBI lineage: Eukaryota > Metazoa > Arthropoda > Collembola > Neelipleona > Neelidae > Megalothorax > Megalothorax incertus. Next base: position 9,231 of record JAAZTK010001415.1, read on the forward strand.
AATGAACCAAATTGGAAATTGTTACTGAAACTCGAAGCAAAATGCACATGTCTACCCTTACATATAATCTGATATTAGCAAAATAACAACGGCCAATGGTCGGAAATATAATATAAGCCATTTCGGCTCAACTAATACTGAGGATGAGACAGCCTTGATACTTATGTTACATGTATTCCGAATTTCGCAAAACACATCTTGCTAGTACGAGTAGTATACATCCGGTTCTTTTATTTTGGAAGATATTTTTATAAAAAAAATATCTTGCAATTTAGGTATGTATATATTAGTTATACCTTATTCAAGCTAATCATAGGGTGCCACTGCATATATACAATCCAATATTAATAATAATATTATACATTATATGTGCAATGCACATTGTGCATATGTACGGATGCATATAATAAGTATTTGACCTTACAGTATTATAGGCCCTAGCTGCATTAAGATATAATATTTTCATATATTTGAGGGTTTATATAAATTGATATTTAAATTTTAAAAAATATCGGCTAACTAATTTAACTAACTAATTCGTTATTTCGTATTATATGTATGTATCGTAATAGTATTAATATGCCATATATGCAATTCGTAAGCCAGGATTTACAATTCGGACTTCGGAGCCATAATGCAAGAATCGGGTCATTGTTTTTATCCTTGTATTATGCATCCTGTCACGAAGCGATCATATGCATTTGGAAACGTGTAATTAACTCGATGAATATAATTATGGCTTGACAAGGGGGTAGTAATATGTAATTGTTCAATGCAGGAGTACGGATTTCATTTTCGGCTGCCAAATGGCCAAAGGTGTACATAATAATACAATACAATATTGATTTACCTTAAATATTGTAGTCATAATACATATATTGTAGTACCCTACTTAATAAGCTTTTACAACTTGCCTAACTTAGCGATTTGAATTTGCTCCCGATCAAATATAATCTCTTAATGTCCCATTCCAGAAACTACGAGTATCTAAAATACAATTACACACCTTGTTAAAAAAGATTTATATTTTATAAAGTACAGGGCACGAATACAGGTGCTTAATAAAAATAAGTTCAAATTCTCAAAACATACCCTTGTAGGTTTTAACTTTTAAGGGTTACTCTCTTTCATTATTTTAATGTAGGGCTGTCCAAAGGTTTAGGATTGTTGAAAAAATGAATGATAAAACGAATTGGCGGCATGAAAGAAACAGCTGCCCACTCATTACCATTCATCATCCCCTGTTTACTCAGGATATATTTTAACATTTCCACCACTAACCTACCTACTTGTTAATCTATAACATTTTTAACACCTCTTACCGCTCCCATATTGTATTTGGGAGGTGTACTTATATTTGATTTACTGCCGGCTGAGCCTTTTAACTAGCGAAAAGACAAGATTCATTATTATATATTTATAAAGATTCACATTGATGGAATAAATATTTTAAAGGCTACTTATGTAGTGTTAAGTGCAACATTAGGTATATATATGTTATGCATGTGGAAATAATTAGGTGAAATTAAATACATACATGTACATTGTAATGCATTTGTAAATCAAGTTGAGAGAAACTTGAGAAAGGACGGAGTATTAAAGAAGCGTTTGTCAAAGGGGAGAGATATCCACATATGCGATCTAAAAATGTTGACATTTTGTAATTTTGTACAAAATACGTCTTATAATTATTGTATGTATATACATACATATGTACTAGGTATGATGCTACTCGTTATATTAGTATCCGTAAAGGATAAATTCTTGTATGTTGAGAGCATATGTTTTTTAATATGGGGAATGCAGAAAAAAGTTTGCCCACATTCAAGTCAGTTATGGACGGAAAATGCAACAAGAAATGAGGAATGCTAGACTCAATGAAGAAAAGATATGATCTTGGGCGTGCAATGGCGTGAATGATTGGTGTAAAACTTACAATATAGGTACCAATGGACTCTGGCAGAGAAGGGTGGCCAAAATATATTTTTATCTTTTGGGGGTATTTTCGGTTCAAAGAAAGAACTAAAGACAAGCTCCGACTGGTAATGTCCTCTTCCTACACTCTAAGGATGAGTAGGAAGGAAGGAAAGACTGCCTCATCGGCAATTTGCTTTCGGACGTGGTCTGAATATTATTTTCCCCGGATTAAGTGTGCCTTTTGTACCTCGGTCCAACCCCCTTCTAATATCGTATATCAGTTATACAATACATATAATACTTATCAAACATGTTCTTTCAATGAGACCCTGGATTTATTTTGAGAACAACCTTTCTTCGGACATCTTTAAATGACAAATACCCCCACTCCTTAAGTCATTTTCTATTGCATATAAATCAAACAAATTGATACAACTCAAAAGATAACAAAGATTTGTATAATTGAAGGCTTAAAAGTCTCACAGAAATCCAATGTCGCATTTGTCCACTTAAAAATTTACATATTATTGAGCGTATGATATTAAATGAATCTTTTTAATTTGAGATTTTGGTAGGATCGTGCCCCATTGTATATGTTTTGAATTATTATTGTATCTACAAATCCTTAAAACCGCTTCATCTTGACTCTATATAATTTTAAACAGTAGGGTACTATTTTACTACAGATATTGTAATATCAAAATAGGTAAATATTACTATGATATGTAGATACGATTGTATATATATATAGTAGCTTATAATGTATATCGACCTATATCGTAAATTATATTATACGAGTACATGCCGTGCAAAAATTCAGTTTAAATTGAGAGCCATTTGATCTAATAAAAAGCTTTAAAATCACATAAAGGAAATGAATGATTAGTAGCTTTAAGGATAGAGCATTCTAATAGAGATGAATCATGCATCTGGAGAAAAATGCCTAGGTATGTTTTTCTCGTATTTTTAATATGGGTTGGCGAAATGTCTTAATCTTAATTCAAAATAGTGTGGGGGTGGATGTTTGTTTGGTAGGTATGTAGTTCATTTAATGAACTCATAAATGTCATTGGGGACTCGATTTGATTGTAATGTATTGGAGGGGGTCACGCCACGACGGTCATAAGACCTGACCATCCGAACACTCGTAGTTATCAACCACAGCCATCTAAGGCGCATATTGAGCTCTTTTATTTCGCACTTTCCCCGTATTTATTTCTCACCACAACCTTCTTGAACAACTTATATATCCCCTGAATCCTGATCCCAATTCCAACCCCGAGTCAAACCAATTTCAAATATTGCTTCTTCTGCTCCCACTCCCCTTTTAGGTAGCAAGTAAGTATTTAGACCGAGTTTTTCTACTCCCAGGGAATTTGCCCATAAGAAACCCATTAGACTGACACCGATATACTCGGTCTCTTTCCCTACCCTCCCCCAAACAATAAACCTCACCCTGAACATTATTACCTTACCCTCAGCCTTGTTGCATTTCCTTTCCCTATTACTGCATATCCACCATTTTTACCCAAGTGCAACCAAAATTGTTTTTCGGTAGGTAATTGCATATGTAATATGTTCCAAGTTTCAACTCAAGATTCCTCAATGTTTAAAACCAAGTAAAATGCAATTTCTTTCATTTGCAGGAAGGTGATGGAATTGAGCTGATAATCCAAATTACAATAAGAATGGCTTCTGAGGAACCCTATTATGATGCCAATGGATCGCCGAGAAAATATTCCGTAGAGGAAACAAATAAAGTAAGCAAAATCTTATAATATTTTTAGTATTACTGCAGTACTATAGATTTATGTACTATTTTATAATTTTACTTGAGATATAAAAATTCTAAGAAATCTGGCGTAGGAGAAATTAATCTTAATAAAATGGTTCATAAGATTTAAGATAAGGTGTAATTTATATGGATGGAGGGGAAAGATGAAGAGGGATAGAAATGATCTGCTAGCATAAATACAAAAGGTTACATGCCGTTGGACTCTGGAAAGAATCACTAAATCATTATTTTTTCGAATGAATTGAGGAGCATCCTCTTCGGATCAGATCACCCCTCTAAAGGTGTTTTTGATTCTGATACTGCGTACAAGTATACAGAATTTCATCGTGTATTTTCACCCTGTAAAAATAGGGATGAAATAGTAGAGAGAAAGAGAGAGAGAGATAAAAATCGAGATAAGGAAGCAAAAGCAAAAGAGGGAGAGAGTGTGTGTGTAGGTAAATTGGAGCGAACAGGGAGAGATATAGGAGGTGGACTCGAATGTTTTAAGGGAATGAAAACCCCGAAGGAATTTCCCAGGAGGAATATAAAGTTTGGAGTCAGGGAGTCCTTTATTACCCCGCCTCTATTGGAACTTGATATTTCATGTATTTTAAATATAATAAAATATTTCAACTCCGAACTGCCTAAAATTAATGCAAAATAGGATTGAAACTTAAATTCACTTGAATCTAATCAGCTGAAAGGCCAAGACTTTGCCATCAAAGGCCATATTATGGTTAACTTTGAGCAACAGAAGAGATTAAGGACCATGGGATGATATTTCGAGTCAGGTTTGATTAGTCGGATGAAAGAGTCTAGGTTTGGTTTATTGTATAATGCAATGTAAGAGGGGGAAAGATCGGTTTCGTGGTGTCGAAAAAGATATGCAGACCATATGATGCACCCCAACTACTACTACTACGATACTCCCCATAAAGGAGGAGAGTTGAATGAATGCGTTTATTCGGATTGCCCAGGCGGGGACAAAACACGGATTGCTTCCCGGGCAATGATGAATTCCATTAGAAAGATGACTGTTTCTCTCTCGCATACTATAAGTACAAATATATGGTAGGACCAAAGGGGCATCGAATATCTGTGCACAATGCAAAGTATTAAGATTAGGTAGGGGGGTGGGTATTCTCTGTTGTAGTTAAACACCCTTTTGATTCTTATCCACGTCCTCGTTCTTCAGGCTCATCATTTATCCTCGACGGCACGCTCTCATATTGCATTTTCACCCTCGCCAA
>JAAZTK010001416.1:0-14173 GCA_036507255.1 Megalothorax incertus
TTCAGGATTCTTTTGTGACTAATTGAAGTACATATTTAAGTACTCCTTGCTCCTTATGCTAATCATCTGACTTACTTAATTAGCATTCAACTGATGATGGTACTATAATGCTCTCTAATGGCTAATATGTACAGTACTGATATATAGTATTAACTCGTACAAAAGTATATCTATTAATACGTAGGGTATTCTTTCCCTTCCTAGATCCCATGCTTCTGAATGACTTGACTTTTGAGTCTCGCGTCCTCGGGATTGACAATGTCAAAGGTCAATTTCCTCTTCATTTTAACTTTCCAAATTTTCAGAACTTTCTTAGGACTAATTAAGGCACCTACTTACATACTTTATACTCCTTATACTAATCACCTAACTTACTAATTAACAGTAGAATGGTGATGGTACCATTTTTATCAGTGTGATTTTTCTCAATTGACTTCTGAATAGTGACTTGACTAGTGACTTGACTCGGCAATTTGACATTGCAGCCAGGACTTATCTCTATTCATATGATATTTACAATTTTACTCCTCGTTTCTCGGTAACTTCCGGTCTATCTCTAATACTCGATTACAGCTTTTCTTTTTGCCATTTAGATATTTTTCTATAGGGTACTAGGGTCAAGGCCCTGCATGAATACTCGTAGTTTCTTGCGGCTAACCTATCTTGTTTTATGTAAAGTGTATAAGTACTTAAGTAACTGCGTATGTGAGTACTTGATTCCAATTGATTAAATTATTCTATGCTTAATTCTATAACTTTCTTTCTGGATTATAACTTTCTTTCTGAATTATAACTTTCCTGAGCTTATTTAACTTACTTAATTTGACTAGTTCTACTCTTCCTTTACTTCTAAACTTGACTACCTACTTCCGGGTTAATTTTAACCTGTTTGACTAACGTAGTCTGAATAGTTCCGTTTTTAGCTCATTTTTCCAACTTTTATATTTTAATCTAAACTATCTATCTCCGGGTTTATTTAACCTGTGGTGTCAGCTTAGTTTGACTATAATATTATCAATTTCTTAAATTTGTCTAACTACCTATCTCAGGGTTAGTCTTAACCTGTTGGAATAGAGTAATTTTGACTTTGATAGTCGTACTTCTAGTTCCAGTTCCTATGCTTTAGCCTAAACTACCTATCTACTGGGTTAGTATTAACCTGTTGTACTAGCGTAGTCGGACTATGACAGTCGTGGTTCTAGTCAGTCGAAATTGTTCAAATGTTCACCTTTGAGAGCGGCCTCCCTCATCTGTGAAACTGTTTGACTTTCTTGATTAATATGTGCTCTTTATTTGATAAGCCCATTTTCGTTTTCCTCCTGATTGGTAGTGATGACGTTCGTTTAAGCCTTTTAATTAAAATTTTAAGGGTCAGTACTCTTTTGGTGGATACTTGCCATCCGACCAATTTCATCATACACCCCGTGTCAGTTAATTGTTCAAAGCTAATAGATCATCCAATCCTCTTCCAATCCTATTTAAATTTCAATAAATTCCTACAAAATCCCTAAATATCTATTTATTATTAAAGCCTGGACTAGATAGATTCGAGAGCTCCCTCTCCTCTATTACCTGGCTATCGTTAATAATAAACGAATAATCCTGCTCAATTTTGAATCCTAATATCTAATTTCTAAATTCTAATTTCTTACCTAACATTTATCTCACTTCTTGAGTGGCTCTAAAGTTCCCTAATTGTTTCTTTCTCTTCTAAATTTATCTATCTATCCTTAAATTATTGATAGGAAAGTTGATACTTTTTTTCGAATGACTAATTTTTGACTTAAGGCTGAGGAACTAGGGATTACAATGAGTAGTTTGACTATTAAGTATTTGAATTCCTGTTTCTTTCTAAAGGACTTGGCTAAAGGTTAAACCCGAGGCGAACTTAATTGAGATATTTGCTAATACTTAGCCCAAACTTTGCTCTTAATTCGGCCAATTTTGGGTACCTCAACGGACATAAAGATAGAGAATTGTCTTCTCTTCACACAACCTCTATATCTCTTGTGTTTATGATCCTATGCATAATTATTACACAATTGCAAGCCTCCCTAATCCTATAACAGTACATAAATTAACTTAACGCAAAATTTAATCATTTTGACCAATTCTTCCCCCCCTTTAACAAAAACTCTACGAGTTTTATATAATCTAGTCTATACTCTAGTATAGTACTTTCAAACCCTATCAAAATCGGTAGATATCATTGCTCATGTCTGACTCGTCAATTGAACACAATACTTTGATATGTTATTTCCCCTATCTGGCTACAAGCTATAATTCTAACTTATTTTCAGTTCCTTTTTCGGTACTTCCCGGTGAGCTCTTCTGTTCCTCTCCTATTGAAATTCTGTGCAGTATTCCGTTGATTCTCCGTTGACACTCCGTTGATTCAAAATGAAGCCTTTCTCCGCATCAAATTCCTCTGAAGCAAGGATGTATCCGGCTACAGTAGTGTTGATGTCCGGTACAGGTGTAGTGATAATTCCTTCCTCCATTTATACGTGAGATGGTACGATCCACAAGTATATTCTTCGTAGACGAGGCTCCCGCTCTCCTTCCAAGTGGTGAGCAACTTGGGACAATAACGGTTCGCTCACAAGACGCTGCGGCTGCTTCAACATCTACTCTTCCAATCCGCTTTGGTGAGTGTTCTTTTTTGATGTTCTTTTTTTAGGTACTAATTACATGTTTTTGCTCAAGGTTCGGCGTCGCAGAGTGAAGTCGAGTTCTTTGCACTTTTGGGTACTGGATTAAGGGGACGTGTCGTTCAAGATGCTCCTTCGCGGCGTACATCTTCTATTGATTTAATGCTCCCCCCAAGAAGCGTGGTGATTCCTATTACTCCCGTAAGTTCCAATAATTATCTTGAACTCATATATTTGACTCCTCTCATCCTTTCCTACAGATTTTGACGATCGCGCCTATTCCTTCAAAGCATCTCATTCTGGCTCGTGGAAATCCTATTAGACTTCCTGGAGATTTTTCAATTCCGATTATTACTTCCGTGGTCGGGAACTATAAAGGACATGTAAGTTCCGTTGCATCTTCAACTCAGGTGAAAGTTGAGCCAGGTGTTGAAATTCCAAATCAACCTCGTTCGCTTACTTCTGAGATTTCACCTCATTCTTCCACAGGTAATTAAGTACAATTCTTTCTTCTTTCCGTATAATATAGCGTCTGTCTTTTTCCTTCTCCTTCCCAAGGTCCTGCTCGTGTTCAAAGACATATGGTTGGTAACTTCTCGACCTCTCCTCCAGGTTCTCGTAAGATCTCGTAATGTGAATCTTTAATTTTTCAACTTCCTTCTTTCTCTTGTCTAGGGGTTCCAACTCCGCGGATGACTACTTTCCCCACATTGAGTTCTCGATTAGTGGCAAATTTGACTCCTTCTGGAAGTTATCACAATCCTCTTGTTGTGGAGTTTATGGGCCAAGAAACAATTCCTCTCGAATTTCTTCAGAATTATTTTGGAGCCATGAGCTGCCTAAACTTCTGGCGCCCACTTCCTCGACATTACCGGGATGAATTTCGGCGGACCAGTCGAATTATTTGTAGAGGCCGACCAAGCCGTCTTCATCTCCCAGCTGATGGTGACCCTTGTCCTGTAAGGACTCCATAATATTCAGGTCATAACAAATTTTAATATTTGTTTTCTTCTCCTCATAGGAAACTCGAGGTGTCCCGTTTAACAATACTCGTGGATTCCAGGCTCATTTCTACGCTCATCACATGTTTCTCTGTCCATTCCCGGAATGCAAATTGTCATTGTCCGTAGTTGGGGATATTGCCAAACATCTACGGCTCCGACATCGGATTAAAGTGGACATTCCTCTTATTATGGATCATTCTCTGTAAGTTTCTTGCGGCCTGATTGCGATCAGCGTCAAGATGTAAATTATATCCAGAATATCTGTCAGAATTGACATTTTCACACAATACATATATCCTTTGTAATAAATGTATCGTCACTTTAAGCTGTTCGTGTTGTGTTTAGTGAATGTCATTGAATAAATTCTTTTCCAATGAAATTTGATGTTTTAGTTCTGGATCCTTATTTTCTTCCGAGTATTATTCCGGTAAATCCAGGTATCGTAGATTTTTGCAATATGCAATCATCACATGTCAGTAAGACTGAAGAATTCCTTTCTCCACCTCAGTCTTAATTCATGGAAGATCCGTGCCACGGTCCGAATCTCGTCCCTCAATCTGGTCTTCTCCTTAAATTGATGCTTCCAAAGGGTCCTATCTTGCTCCAAGATCTTTGCTGATTAATCCTCAACATTTTTTGACAAAGCTAGTCTGTCTTAAGTGCATTTCATATCCTTCCGACAGGTTAGCGTTGGGAAGCATGTGAAGTTCCTTCTGCTAATGTCTTCAATGATGCTCTCGGCTTTCTTGAGTCATAAGTTGATTATTTATGCAGCTAAATTCCGGGGTCAATCTCCAGAGGATTTGGGCTCCCTCCCGAGATAAAGCCCTGAAATTAGTCACAATCCTTTTTAAGTTCTCCCTCAAGACTGTTGATTTTTCTAGGCTTCAATCCTTTCTCCTTGGTCTTGTGATGATTAGGCATCTCCTCTTTTCATAATGCTGAAGTAATGAAAGGAATTTCAATCCTTCCAAGGCTTTAGCAATGTGAAACTAGCTGCCGTGAGTCATCCCTTCCTCTTGTAAATCTGCTCGATTTTCATACAGAATTAATCCTGGTTCCTCCTTATGGTCCCTCAATGGTATCAGGATCCCTTCTCTAGCCTTTCCGCTTAAATGTGAGTCATCCTAAATCTCTTCCTCCCCTCCATTTCGGTTTATTGGCTCTCATTTCATCATACTGCTCTGCTCTGCACTCTCATTCTCTTTCCCCTTGTTGTTAGCAGGCTTAGTTTATGGACATTTGCGGTCCCTTCTGCTGCTCCCTGATGGTCTTAGTTTACGGACTTTGCGGTCCCCTCCAATTGATATAGGGATATTCCATTAATTTAACAGGCTCTCTTCATTTATTAGTATCCTCCAATATGACTCAGTCTTTTCCCCTCCATTTATTACTGTGTTGTGGCTCAATGAGTCAGCTTTGATTTCTGTGACTCACTTTGGGGTCCTTTTCGGTCAATTCTCCCTCTCGTCAGCTCGTAATATCAATCCCCATTATCCTTCAATCTGTTTTAATCCTGTTGCTCCCTCATCTCTGTGCTTCAAGCTCCTGCGTATTCTGGTGAATTTATCACTGTAGATTCAGTCGCTCTCCGGTCTCTCCCCAGTATTGTCTCATACAATTCTTCTCCAGTCAAAAGTTAAAATGTCAACTCGTAGGGGTTCTCCCAGTTCAGTAGCTTACAATCCCTTGAGCCCTTATTATTCTTCTTCCGATGAAAGTGGTGACGGTCCAGTCGACAATTATCCCAATTTGAACCGGCTTTTTCCAGGTCTCCTCTCAGGGTCAAGTACAGGGTGTACTGCTCCATCAGTTTATACATATCCTGGATCTCTTCATCCCAGGTAATTCATTTGCATTTCCGTTCCTAATTAAGCTCCAGCTCAAATCTTATTTTCTTTCATTCCTTAGTCCTTGGGCATCTCTTGCGGTTAAGGACTTTACATCCATCTTGGCTCGGACGCGGATGTCAACTATTGTTGAGCCAGTTCCGTTCGTCACAAGGGAATTCTTCGAGGACTATATCAATGGCCTAGTCCTGATGAACCATTTCCGCATCTTGCCCTTATACTACAAGTCCATGTTCGATCGAATGGGCAAAACCATATGTTTTGGCCAGGTCAACGGCGAGGTGTACAACCCTTGTTACTATTGTTCGGTAAGCTCTTCTAGACATCTTTGATTATTTGATTTTGAGATTCCTTTCTTTTAACAACTTTCAGATTGCGAAGGCGGATTATTTCCATACTCTTCAGTCATTTTTGGACCATTACTATTGTCATCACGTGTTCAAGTGTCCAATCCAGGATTGTAGCTTCGTGGCTCCGAATCCAGGTGACATCAAAGGGCACATATTTATGATTCATGGAGGTATTCGTTCCTCCCCGCCTGTTGTCCCTACTAATACTCGTACATAAGTAGCGTGTTCCTATCTACTAGTCTTTTTCCTATTTACTTATTTAACAACTAGTCTGTGTCTCTCTACAGTATAATAAATTAATTCCAAGCCTAAGCTTCTTACAATTGTCTAATTAATTCTCTAAAGTGTAATTTCTACCTATTCATATTTCAACTGAATAAATAATTCCTTCTATGTAACAATTCAATGGTTGCTATTCAACTTAATTTGCATTAATCTAAAAACTAACAACTAATTTCTTAAAATTAACCCTGCTAATTATAGTAAAATAAATATCATGAGTTCATGAATTGGTTTGACATTTTATATTTCCTTGATGTTAATATATCATAACCAGAATTTTAAGTTGAGACTACACAAAACTAATGTATTATGGTAAATAAAGAATTATGTGCTAAACACTAGAGTAGAATATCTCTCGAGAACGATACTTCCTATCTGCTTGAGTTCGGACTAGACGTTCCTGGCATAAACAAATATGGATTTACTGGGAGGATAGCTGTGACTATTCCTTTATCCCCTCTTCTAGTGATCAGTATATGCTAACTGAACTGCATCTGACAACTCGCAGCATATTCTCTAGTCCTCAATTATCTACTTTTAGTTTACAATTTAACTTTTTGGGGTACAACTTTTCAGTTTAAACGTAATTTTCCCCTTTTTCTCGAAAAGTTCGCTACATAGAGCGTCTACTCTTGTTGGGTAACAATTCTAGATTTGTTAAATTTTTAACACATTAAGTAACTATTGACTTATCCGACTTTAACTAACTTGCCCCTTAAATTTAACGAGAACTAGTTGGGATTCAATTCTTCCTTTCTATTTTAACTGACTCCTGATGGTTTCTTATAATAACTAGATTCATTAAGACTGAAGGTTCTAGCTGTGTTATAGGCTTAGTCTATAGTACTCGACTAATAAACTAATATTCTTAGCTAGGACAAAACAACACTACATGACAATACGAACAATGAATTAATTTACAATGATCTCTATTCTTTCTAGATCATATTTTTTTTACGCCCTTGATCTTTTCTGTTAGAATTGTCTTCAGTTTTTGATTGAATGACAAAACGAGTTTTTATCCCTCCGGATATTATAAAAACTATCCCCCTTGTCCTATTCTCGGAACACTTGGATATATGTATTACAAACACTATCCTCCAATTTAATATCATAGGATTTAAAGATCGAAATTATGAATATTCAATTATGTTTCATTATAGGGCTCTTTCTTCTCGTAGTATTACTTCTAATTCGAGGTCAATTTCTTAATTCCTCATTTTCTATCTGTATAGTTCTTCTATACTTTCTCCTCTCTATATACATCACTTCCTGCATATATCCGTCTTATTGACTTATAATATGCTGGTTAGACCTTTAAGGCAATAGTGTGAAATATATTTATCTTAACTTTTTGTCTCAAGTTCATCTTAAGATCCTACTGTGTTCATTTGTCATTTCTAACTTTCCCATCTTTGGGTACTTGATCTCCTTTAATTTATCTTCATTTTGACATATCTCTTTCTTGTTAACTCGTAATGGTTAATTAGTTATGCTTGTTAATGCTAATTATCCTTACTAAAATTTTAAGATTTCCTCTCTACTCAATTTACTGCTTGTTTAAACGTTCACAACGTTCTTTCTTTTGTTTAGTCTCTTCTCTATTCCTTCTTGATCATGTAGTTAATCTTTGGCTAATTAATCTGCTTGGACTAATTAATTACTCGACTTCTAATCTCAATTCCGACAACTTTTGATTAACTTTCTAACTTTCTGATCGTTTAGAATAGGATTTTCTTATTTCTAAATTACTTACTTACTAATTACTACTTACTAATTACTAATTATCTTACATACTAACTTATTTCTATTAGTTTAGCGTCTTTGCGGACGGCTTCTTTCCTCCTAACTATTAGTTTAGCGTCTTCGCGGACGGTTTCTTTCTATTCTATTAGTTTAGCGTCTTCTCGGACGGGAATTAACTTACTAGCTATTAGTTTAACGTCTTCCCGGACGGTAATTAACTAACTTTATCTTAATTAATCTTACTTTCTTCCTGACATTACAATTTTTCTAATCTTTCTTTCCTATCTTTTTAACTCTTCTCTCTAAAGTTACTTATCTTCCCAAGATCCAGTTCTTCTTTTTTTTTTGCATTCCTAGTTGAGGACTCTCCAATTCCAACACGACGGCTCTCTTTTGTTGAGTAAGTGTCTGCTTCGAAGTAAGAAGTTTTCCCATCTCTGCTCGGACCCCCATCCCATGATGACAAGGTCTTCTAATCTTGTAAATACCACTTTGGACAATGGTTCCAGGTGATATCCCGTGAGTCCAGTGAGTCTTAAATTTCTCACATATGGAGCGATATCTTGCAGAAACTGCTCGAAATACAGAGCAAGCAATCTCCAAGTCTCTCGTTCCCAATTTGGAATAAGTTCTTCTTCTTCCTCGGTTTCAGCGGGTAAATAGCTGGTTGCTTGAAGATTAATATCGATATTTTCCACTCCATGCAGTTGATCCACCATTGATCGGATTTCAGAAAAATATATGGGCATTTCGCATTTAAATGTCTTTAAAGTGCTTTTGCAACCTTTTACAGCGGTAATAATTTCCTCCATAGTATAGAAAGAATATTGGACGACATTCGGTTCTCCATATACTATGATATTGATGGTGTGAAGTTTGGTTGCTCGCTCGCAGATACTTGTTAAAATCCCATTCAATTCCGGTCGCTGGCCCGTGTATCTTCTTCCATTTACAATCTTTGGAGTGAGTGAAAATTTGAAGTTCATTACCTCAAGATTCTCCAACTTCTTATCGGAATGTTCAAAGACACGAAATACTCGCTTGGATCTTTTGTCTTTAACAAAATAATTTTCATCCTGTGTGAGGGTAAATTCCTTTAAGAAAGGTAAGACTTCCTCCACGAATCTTTTGATGATAAAGTCATTTCGGTATGTTATGACGTATGTGTTAAGCTCCGCTCTTTGGATTAGAGGTTGGTATTCACGATAAGTCTCCACCATGCTTAACATCTTGCCAACAATCTTAGGTTTGTCTTCATTGAAGATAATACACTTGTCGATTTCTCCCTTCGTTATTTCAAATGTTCTATCTCTCCATCTTTTACAGACTTGCTGCGTCTTTAGGAAGTCGCTCCCTTTCAAATATGAAAGTATGATGTTAAATGGTACTTCAACTAGTGTAGGATCTTTGGCTTGTTCTTTGTAGGTATGTATGAGTAACTTTTTCTCCGGCACTTGTTGTGCTTCCTCCATCTCAACTTGTAATGTCCTCCTCGGCTATTTATCTTTCTCTTATAACGTTTATTCTTGTCTTCGAACTCTTAAACTCCTCTTGCGCTGTTGTTTCTTTTCTGTCTCTCCCTCCTCTCAATACTCGATTCTTATGTACTTCTTTTTAGTTGGGTACGGAAAGTTATTATTCCGCCATGGGCTCAGATTGCCCTTCCTCTACTGGCTCCTCAATTTGGCGTCTGTCCTCGTCAGGGAATGAAATTAATTCCAATCCGTGGTATTTTGCAGCAATTTTCCTTCGTTGTTTCGTGTACCCTCTTCCTCTGATGATGAGAACTCGTAGTTTTGGAAAGTTGTAGTTGAGAAATATGTCCCACAGTACTTGATGGAACGTTTGGATATCTAGATGCTCTACGCTTGATGCTATATTCTCAAAGAATCTTCGGATTCCTGCCTCTCGGATTAAATGAGCCCCTCTTGAGAATAAGTTGTAGCTAATATTCCCACAACATATGGACACTTTAATTCTTTTTAATGGTCTCTGGTTCATATTGATCCGGCCCATTTTGTTCGCATCTATTGGAATATTGATGTCGATCTGCTTAATCTTAGGGTTGAGATCTTCCAATGTTGATAGAATCTCTTCTACCAGCTCCATTCTTTGAATTGCTACTGGCGGATCCCTTCCGTTAATTCTGAGATACTCCAGTATCTTTGCCCTTTTGCAAATATGTTCCAAGAGTCCATTGAGCTCGTCTCTCCAATATTTGATTTTTCTCCGACTTATGCATTGTGGTGGAACATTGATAATAATGTTCAGCATTTTTAGCTGTTCCAGATCGTATTTTATCCAATGCTCGTGTTTTGCATATGTCTCTAGTATTGGTATTTCCCAGTCGATTTTAATTGTCAAACAAACAAGCGTTCGTGACAGGGTTTTCATTAACTGGTTAATTAATGGAATCTGCGTAGTTATGATGGCTTGCAAATTGAGAGTAAGGTCAAAGACAATTACTTTCCTTTCCTTGAGTAGTTTTAACAATAGAATCTTCGTTTCAACATCCATCTTCTCGATTTTTAAGTGCTTCTTCTCAACAGTTGTCTTTCCTTTTCGGGTCCATTGATTGATCATCTTATTGACCATTATACTCCGAATCTTACTTCTTTTCCATGCTCTCTCTGCCAATCTTTGAAGTGCTCTTTGTTGAAAGGGGTGCTTTACTTCTGGTTTTTCTTCGTACTTTTCAATTCTTTTTAATCCATCCTCCTTACGGGTTTCTGGTGAGTTTGGTGGTACTAAAGGTGTGTCTACTTCCATTCGAATGATGCTCGATTTCCCCGCCTTTTCTTGTTGATCTTTGACAGCTTCTCGATCACATACTTCTTTGCTTTTTTCATTCTTGGGTTGATCGTGTGGAATTTTCTCATCTTGAAGTTGATATTTCAAGGAGAAATCTACCAACTCGTCTGGTATTTTCCAAATCTCTGAGCTTATTCTTTTTGGTATTTCTTCTACCATTCTGGTTTGTGCTCGTCTCGGATCGTAAATCTCCATGTATTCATTTTCTCCCCACAACGGTCCTTCTAACTCTCTCTGTATTTCTTCCCATTCTAGATTCGGGAGTGCTTCTTGAAATTCCACAAAGTTGGTTTCCAGATACTCGTCAACATCAAATACGGAATGTTCATTGCTTTCTGTACTTATGTTTGAGCTGTTATCTTCCTCTATTCGGGTGTGAAACCTAATATCTTCTTGAAGGCTGTGTATTGTCTGTTGAATTCCTCCTTTATTTCTAGCCTCCTCTTCTTCATCTCTAGATCCCCCCTCAGGAGTAGCTCTAGCTCCTTGTACCAATACAGACTTCGGGGTAGCTGCCATTCCAGGCTCTGTCTTAATTTCTCTTTCTTCCATAACTGCACATGTTGTTCCTTTAGTTTGACCATTGTTATCAGCAGCTCCAGAATTGTTACAATTTTCCTTAGTGCTTTGTTGGCTACTTTCAATTGTTTTCCCCTTTCTATCAGTACCTCCGCTGTTCTCTTCTCGGGTGGTATATTCTCCCAGTTTCCCAGATCTTGGAACCGTAAGTAGTACATCTTCATGAGGACTTCTTCCATCCTGGTGTGAGTTCAGAGTTGGTTGAATAAACACTTTCTCCTCCTTGGAGCTTTCCATATGCACGTCTCACTTGTTCCTTCTCCACTACTCGACTTCTCGTAGATTCTTATATTTTACATATGTACAGTGATGCGCAGAAGATTTAGGATTCTTCTGCAGAGGCTAGTGGAGCCTTGCATAGTCGCCCCCAATGTCCTATCTCTCTACAGCGGATGCATTCGTTCCATTTGAGTCGGCGCCGCTTCTTAGGCTCCTCAACTTCTCCTTGTTCTATAGGCTGGTTTCCCGTGCTCATTTCTCTGGTTATTTTAGCCGTATCTTCCCTTACTGGTTCGAGGCAATGTGAGACACTCGAATCATCATCTCGTTCGGCAACATTTATTGTTGTGACAATCCTTTTCCCTGGGGCTTTCTTTTCCTGATTCTTTATTTGTAATTTCTTCTTTCCTTCCATCGGCTGATACAATTCATTCTCAATTTGTATCTTAAGGTCAGGAGCAATGCAAGAACACTCCTCTACTTGATTTCTGATATCCCATTTGATTCCAGGCCAAGTAGTACTTAGCTTGGAGCTCAGTCAACGTTTCTTCCATTGGCAGGTGTGTCTGATGATCCTTGATGTGATGAATGCTGATGATAAATTTACGAAGAAGTATTGGAACTAATATTCTTGGTCCCACTATCAATGAGCGATGAATTACTCCATTCTTCAAGTAGTAACCTCTTTCCAGTCCTCTTCGGATCCTTCTAGCTATCGCTGCACAAAATCGGTCTGACCTTTGTATATCTCCGATATTTCCGTGTATAGTTAATTGAAATTGTGATATATCTTTTTCCTCAATGATCGTAGGTAGTCTGATATTTCTCCTTTTTAATTTCAATCTCTGACTCGGGACTAGTGACATGTTGGATCTGCTTTAGTTCTGTAACACAGCACTTGTGATCCCTTTTGTGAGTCACACACGATACAGGTGCTTTCTCTTGACTGATGAGCTGCTCCCACTTCGAATCTCTCGGCTCCTCTCTCCTTAATCCCCAGTCTTCTTTCCGTTCCCAGTCCTATTCAGAATGCGTGTCTGCGCCCCTTCATAATCGGTGACTCCAATATGGAATCGATGATCCACGTTCGCTCGCTATTAATTCTCCTTACTCGGCTCGTTGTATTTGAAGATAAGCTTTTTATCTCTCTCCGCACCTTATCCTCTTAATTCTCCATCTTTAATTTTCCTTTAATTTATTTAATTTCGTCAGGTCCTCTTCAGGCGATATTTCATTTCCTTTTGCACCATTTTTCTTCTATATGCTTGTTTACTTTGATATTTCTCTTCCTATTCTCGTTTTTATCTAGTTTAACGTCGTCTCGGACTTAGACGATTGTTAATTGGTTCTTCGTTGCTTTCTCACGCTGTTTTTACCGCTTCTCTTGTACTTTCTCCTCTTTCCTTTCTCGTATTATTTTGGAATTTCCTCTGCTGACGTTATTTCTTGGTCCATTTTAGGTGCTGACATGTATGTACATTGTTTTCTGGCATATACCTTGATTCTTTTGCGGCTAGCTAATACGATGATGGCCATAAGAGACATAATCAATCCAATACTGTTTAGAGTGACTATTATTATTAAAACAAGCGAGTTCCTTTTCCACGTCCACTATGATGTCATATGTGAAGTCTTTTTTCTCCACAGGTAGTTCCATCTCTTGTATCTCATTGATTCTTATTTCCTTTGTTAGTAGTGCTCTTCCAGGTGTAATTTTAGTCAAACTCTCGTTGAAGGTAATCGGTCCAACAGTCTCATTCCGATATTTATCAATGGCCCAGTGTATTGGAATTAAATTCCACAAGTCGATCTTCTTATTTCTTATCATTACAGGGGTTCATTACTCGTTTTACCTCCAAGCTTCGCTCTGATATTGAGCAATGACAAGGTAATTCTACTAATAGTGTATCCTCGTATGCAGCCGTGATGTATTCATCTATTGGAGTTCCTCTACAATTGATTTGTAGTCCAGGCTCTTCAATTCTTGTAATTAAATATCTTGACTCTCCAATTTGTTGATATTGCCTTTGTTTATTTTCGGTGACTTTACAGCTCATTGGACAATCTTTAATTATATCCTCTCCGGTAGATTCCTTCGTAATTGCCAGAATACATTGGTCTTTTTCCTCAATTCCACGGTATGGAACGTGTATTACTATCCATCCTTCTCTTTTTAATACTGCTGGAGGGTCATATGGTTTTTTAATCGCTATCGCTTTTGTTGATGTTCGGATTACATATCCTGAATTGATGTTTATCTGGCAAGTTTCTCCTCTCCTATTAACTTGATGTATGGGGTATACTTCATAAATATCCCAGTTGTTGTAAATCCTTTTTAATGGGATTTTTAGAGCTACTTTCGTTCCCTCACGATTTCGAAAGCATTCTAGATTTCCTATTAAGTTGTAATACTCGTCTACTTTCTCAGGACCAATCACAAATTCCCATCCATGCGAATTTGTTACATTTTGCATATTCTCCAAGTATTGTTTCAGTTCCTCTGATCTTAAAATCTGCGTTGTTAACTTTTTAATTTTGCAGGAATTGGCAATGTCTCTAGCAATCTGCTGGTACTTGATGTAGGCTAGTGTTAAGCTTGTCTTTACTGCTAAACAATTCGAGAGCCCTCCGTATATTCTCTGCCAATCTAGTCCAAATAATCTGGGATTTCTCCTTTCTTT
>JAAZTK010001417.1:0-14171 GCA_036507255.1 Megalothorax incertus
AAATGGGCCTATACTCACACGAGACGGTATCATAAAATCCCTACTAAATCTCACAAGGTGCTCCGGTTAAAACGCTTCAAATTAAACAAAGACTCAAAGCAGATGGAGTCTGCAAAAACACAACATAACTCCCCATAAATCATACGGCGGTTGCAAACTGCAACTTGCATTTTGCAAATCCTCTGAATGAATATCAGATCTTGGTACGAGTTTAAGAATCCTGGCCCAGACACGGCCAGATTTGAAAAAGAAAAAGATGAGACGGATCCCCGAGCCAAATCCGAATTAAATCCGTAATTAGAACGAACAAGGAGCTGCTGCCAAAACAGAACTCCTACTCAAACCCCCATTTACGATATATTCAACAAAACAACATGTGGAATGAATTTCGAGGATTGGAAACAATGAGTCAACTTGGGAGTTTAACTACTACCAATACAAAGTGTTATGAACATAGCTCTAACTCCGAAGAAGCTACTATTAGTAGATTAAGCTGGGCATAGAACAACTCTTGGGAGCACAGAAGCAGTCAATCAAGGCAAGGAGGAATAGTGCAATGCAATGGGGATTCGAATGCGAATAATCTTTCGTGGAACGAGTCTCAATTCTATTTTTAACTGCAACCAAAACCGACTTCCCCCAGACGCCCTCCACACCCATTCTTATCCTCTCTCTCAAGAATAATAATCCCGATCAAAATACATGAGCACAATCCACCTACGATACTTTTAATTCTATCAATCTTGAACCCCCTATTAAGAGTTTGTAAATATACAATACACATGATATATCAAACTTCAAGGTACAGACTCTTCGATTATATTCTCCTCGCGTGACAATCAAAATCATTGCTCTAGCCTAGATGTACAATTTCCCATCATTTACTATCATATGACATCATATACCTACCCTTTAGCTCGGTAGGCATACCTAGAATAGAAGGATTTAAAAAATTAATCGCCTCCACTTGCTTTTTTCCGCTTTACCTAACATCCTGTCCCCTGAACTTCTCTTGTTCTCGGCTTACGAGTCTTTTAGCATTAATTTAGGGATCATTCTGAGCGTAAAAACAAGTGAGCCGTGTCAGAGGACATATTCTCATTGCTCCAGAGTATAACTCGAATGTATTTACGGGGAGTAATACCACAGATAGAGACATACCTACATCCAGAGTGCAAATATAGTTATGTTTAAAAGATATGAAACTCAATACCTATACATTAGGTACGCCCTAAAAAGATTGGAATAGACAGGAAGTACAAAGGAGCCGAGATAATACTTTTAGAATAATATTCAATCAGGGCTTTTGATGTCATTTGAAAAAATTCAAAATATTGCACATGGAATCCATTTCAAGGACTGCTCAATCTTATTGTATCTAATATTTGATTGCATTGTACTACGATGCAATTTTTGCAAGTGGAGGAATCATACCTTTTTGATCTCCCTGCTCACAATACAATCCTCTTGTTCAGCGGCCACCGACTTTCGCTTCACTCCAACAATTCCGTCATCCACCTGAAAAAAGCATACCAAAATACATTTACAATTAGAGATTATCATCGCTCAATCTCGGATCCCCACTAAAAATGTATTCTTAGACATGTTCGAGTATTACAATTTGGAAATTCATGTTTTAAACCATAAAATCCTGCTTAAAAAATTTAAATCTCGAGGTTTCGCTTTTTTTAAAAAAATTCCCAAGTCCCAACCCATTGATATATACCACTGCGAGGGCCCCCCTTACAATTACAAATTGCGTATCTACCTAGGCCAGTGTCTTTATTTAAGAATCCTACTTTACCCATGAAGAATGAATGAATAGAAATCTGTCACCAACAGTGTTTTAAAGATATCCTGCAAAATGTTTTATAGGTTTACAATATAGTCAAGTGGGAAAAACAAACAATAAATGAAAGTTTAAACCACGGGGAGGAAAGATATTTGCAATTGGATACGCAATACTCATATCTGTATTCTGTATTAGGACTATTAGCCTATTAGGAATATTAGGTACAAGAAGAATTATTTCTCGCTTATTGTCCCCTACGGCATACCTTAGGATTAACCATTTCAAAATACACACCTTGGGCTAGTCGATTAAAATTCTATTAATACTCTCGGCCCTATATCTCTTTGAAATGATATGCAATTTAGATATCCCCTCGCACATTTTTTGTTCCTCTCGAGCCGTACTATTTCAAATGCGTAATCTATTTGAATTGAGATTTTTTTCCACTCTCTTAAGATTGGTTTCAAGAGCACTCAAGAGCCTCAACTCAGAGTCAGATGAGAGACAATGGGATTATTTGCCGGTATAATGACTTAAATCCCATCACAAGGGCTCACTCATTCATTACTACTCGGCAAAAGAAGTCATCTCCCCTTGAAATTAGCAACTTTCTCCCGACAACGCACTTTACAGATGAGCACGCCCTTCGAGTACACTATCAAACGGCTCTAAAAAACAAATAGCATCACTCTTTACTTATCTAGCATCTAAATTAAAGAGGGAGAGGGGATTGAAATTACTCCATGTATCGTAGTACCTTCCAATGGGATTATGAATCTATTCCGAGTACTCGTGCGAGAGATGGTACACACTTCCCGTCTATATTAATTCCTCTCCGCCGCATTTCATGAACAAATCTCCCGAGAATGAGCAAACAAACTTTACTAATCCATCGCGGATACATTTCCCATCCATGAACAATGTACAGCATTCATGTCAAAACTCGAGCTTATCTCACACTCGTATCTCGTAAGTATTAAATGAACTCCTCTTGCATCTATCATCCTATCCGATATCATTTCCATCCAGAATTTCCTTTTTTTGCAGCATTGATCCATCCTGGACCAGATAGAGCCTAGAACCTTTAATTAACTCTTCATAAATCGATTAAACCACAAACAGATGCACACCTGCTTAGAACAAACCTCGATCAGATGGATTTCTTGAAAAAAAAATGCCGCATAATTTGTTCGTCGCAGGTAAAAAAAGATCTAATATTTTTGTAAATAGCCCGTCATTAACAGCACATTAATTTGAGTAGGTTCGGGACATTGCTCCTTTTTTTGTGCTCGATGCAAGTCGATGCATCGAGTTTATCCAACTGAAACCATCATTTGAATCATATGATATTTAAAGCGATGCTCACAACTTCCCGAAATTCAAGGTTTGAGAAACAGATGGGTTTCATCAATCAAACATTAACTCCCGCCGACTTCCGAGGGAGCTAGACTCGCCTACTTGTGCCCATCGTAGTAGCGGCGTAGTCTGCTTATGAACATGCAAATTGGCTGGGCTAAAAAAACATTAGAAAAGAAACCGAAAGCATTTTTTCCCCGATTCCAAGCCCGAGTGCAATGTGCATTTAAATCATTCGGTCTTTACCCCATCGGGTAATTCCTTAATTAAAACACCCACCCATTTCCCATCAGGTTTTAATTAAAAACAAGCAAATTGTCTCCCCCCAAATCTCGGGGGAATACAACAGCTCTGACCAAACCCATTCAAAACTTTTGGGGCTTCAATTGTTCAACAAGTGCAAATCTCTCGGATTTAAATGCGCCCCTACGAACAAGAAGAGATGGTAAATAGCCCTCGGGGAAATGATCATTCATTTCATTAGCAAAAGTTAATTCCCAAGCCCTTTCCAAGTTCCAAATAGCTCAAAGGAGAATAGATTTATCAAGATAGAACTTTGGGGTTCTTTTATCAGGGTAAAAGCACAAGTTCAAACCTGAATAACAACTCTGCCTTTGCGGAAATGAGTCGGATATTAACCTGGAACCCTTCAAATATGCTTTAATTTCCTTCCAAAATAAAGCTTCCATTTCACGTAAGGTTTTGGAATGACGCTTTGAGAATTTAAATTTAGATAAAAGCCTAAAGGCCGTAAATAGGAGTTGGTTAATTTACTAAATCTTTCCCCAAAAATCTGCAATATGTGGGAAATGTAGGATATATTAATATACTATGTAATATAGCTAGAGCTCAATCAAAGTTGAGTGACTGTGAAATATAAATTGGACATGGATTGAGTTGGAGGATGAGATGACACCTCATTAAATGGGATTCTCTGATACCATTCAGTATTCACTCGACTTCATCAGCACTCATAATACCTAGTTCCATCTCATTCATTTTAGCTCTCGAGATTAATCCCTCCAACTCTTCATCCTCCAAAATTTGAATAGATATATATTTCTAAAACATTAATCTCGTCCTAGCCAGATTTTAATCCCTTCCAGTTTGCAGAGGTGGTCCCCATTAACCTGTCATAATATTCAGGGTGCTTTTGTCTGCGGACATATTTCCCGGAAATAATGGATTGCAAAAGAATTTCTCATCTTTTGAGGGAATTTCTCATCCTTTTTTTTATAAAATACCTCAAGCATAAATCATTTACATTTTCTAGTACCTACCCATCGAGTAAGCACCGTAGTACTTAAACAAAATGGCCCTTTCATAGATAAATTATGGAATTCATTTCGGGGCTAATTCCAAGCGGAAGATCTTGTCTATTTTCGGATCAGAATTTCAATTTCCATCCTCGAAAATATGCAATGTGCATATTTAGCATACTTTTCACGCCTTCGGGGTCCCTGGGTTGAGATACACAATAATATACCTAGTGGGTACATAATCTTTTATTATAAAACGGCGTGTACGGCACAAGATTCTTTTGTGAAGAATTCCCGAGATTTCACGGAGGTTTCGCCGCAAAATTCCCCGGAAAACTCGACAAGAATTTCAAATCCTTTGAGGACCCCCCAAGAAATCCTACTTTGAAACTCTCTCCCCCCACAAAAATGGATAATATTGTACAATGAAACCCTGATTTAATATTACAGATATATCGTATACGAGTATATGAATATGAATTTATGAAATACCTGAATCTGGGTTTGCCTTTGCAATTTCCTTTGAATTCGGATTCGGATTGTACTACCTGGAGCTCTTATTACGAGTATCATTTTATAAATTTATATGCAATTTGACTAAATCCAATAAAACTACACAAAGACTTTGAATTGCAAATCGAATCTTCAAAAAAAACAAACAAAAATCCAAATATCTTCCAGAAATATTCAGGAATTCATATAGGTAAAAACATGTGAAAAAATCAATATATAATTCATATTTCAAAGTAAAAAACATTCCCAAAAAATGGCATTCTTGGGAATGTTTTTATTCCTAGAATGCAAAAAAAAATCCCAGAAGATTGGGGCCATAAATAGGAGTATTAAGAACAGATCTCTGGGTAAGATGGGGAAGAAGACAAAGACAAAGTTGGATGATTAAAATGTAGGAAATTACTCGAGGGTCTCTCTGGCTGAGTCAGATGGAAGAGTAAATGGACCTAAGGGGAATGGAGCTGCCTCTCAAAGCCAGAAATTCCAGATTTCCCCTGACGGAGAAAGCCTTGAGTCCTTTGAAACAATGACAAGGATGACAAATAATAATTTGCTTCGAGGAAAAATATGGGTATTAACCTTTTTATTAAATCATTCCCCGGTTTTTTGGAGAAAGAGTCATTTGAGGTAAATCTCGCTACGAAAAGAAACTCTCAAATTAAATCTAAACTAATCATCCAAAAAGTTTGAGCCTCACAGCCTTGAGGGGCCATCCTAATAATATTAATTGGGGAGATGGATCATGGAAGAATAAGAACGCGTCTCGGAGGAAGAAGGATCACCTTCCACTCTGGAAATAAACCCGCTCCACCAGCACTTTTTCCAACAAATTTAGCGAGTTTTATACGTGTGCTTAAATTGTGATTATTTCAAACTTTGCAAAAGAAAGTTTGAGGCTGATCCTTTTTCCCATCCACCTCCATATGAATTATCGTAGAATCATATGCAAAAATGGGCCCAGTATATTAACTAATGCAATGGTAAATTGGGAGTGCTTTCTAATCCTCAATCCTCCGCCTCCTCCTGTATATTTCTAGAATTGTATAAAAAAATCCAAATAAAAATTCCAGAATTTCGTACAATATAAAATAATATTATTTGTGCTCGGGGTGAAATGTCGAGACGTGACTTAATCCATGAATATCACACCTCCTCCTTAATCCTCACCTCACTCCCCCCAGCAGCAAAATGTTATTAATATTACATGTACTCTTGTATACGACTCTCCGTAGTTCATGCATTCGTAATGCGAAAAATGAAAAACCTGGCCGGGGCCGTAAGCAAATAATCGATGGAACGATTTAATAAATCTCGACAAAATATATCGAATATCCATCATTTCGAGGCAGGGCTTATTTCTGTACCAAATCGCAATAAAAGTACCTTATTAAAATATCTGATTTAGGCCCATAAAATAAAGGCAATAAAGTCTCAACTGCCTCGCTGTTCAATATTTTTCAAGTATTCCTTTTCTCAAAATTGGTCAAATTTGAGCATAAATGGTGCCTATCAATTTCAAAGGTACTGGAAATGCTCTTTAAAATTCTAAATTACTCCTGCTGGCATTTTTGGGTTAAATTGGATAATTTTAAGAGTATTTTATAAAATATTGATCGATCGCTGAGACCACCTCAAACCAGTCTTTTATAAACCGCCATTCATTTAGTAGATTATTAAGTTTAACCATTCTAAATTATGCATTTTCCTCACCTCATTAAAGAACAAGGACTACCACCATTGAATTCAAGAGGACTACACACCACCTCCTCCACCTCTCATTAATATAAATTATTCCAAACAATACTACAATGAAATGCCCACATTTCAACAGCTCTTACGGATATATGTATACAACTACATCCTACGAATACTACGATACAAAGTACAACTCAGGACAGAATATTACAATTTCAAGTTCTGACACGGGAGCATAAAATGAGAGGACATTTCCGCTTGTCCTCGGAACTTCCCCTCCCCCACCTTAAGTCCAAGTCCAAGTATGCGAGTAAAGTAATCAAGTCTTATAAATAATCCAATTCCTCGTGGTACTATCTAGGTATATTGCAAAGGGTTAAGCACATAATCGAAAAAGGTTAATGTTTAGAATTTTCTAGGCTCAAAATCGCGTGCTCAAAGAACTTTTAAACCAATTTACTCTGGAACTCTACCTATACATCCATCGAGTTTTGTGTTATTCTTGCTTGCCCCAGTAAAAGTTCAACTCCTTGAGACGCTCTGTCAATATCATGGACATATTAGATACCTACTAGTACGGATACAACAACTCGAGGGGGGAATGAGAATCGAAATCGCCCCCAAGCAGAGTTGAAAGGCTTAAAATATAATTGAATGCAAATATCTATCTCTTGCTTCCTCCCCACCTCATCCTCCACAAGGGTAAAGTTAATCAAAAATTGGGAATTCGTGGATCTCCTTATACATACATCTTAAATTGGGTTTAAGTTACTCTAAACAGAATCTATTTTCACTCCCTATATGTAGTATCTCTCAATGCCTTCCAGGGAATCAGTTCAAGACTTTTGACACTCCTTAATCCTAAATTCAATTCCCCCATAGGGTCATATATGAAACCATTTTCCTCCAAAGTACGATATATTAGGTAAATAAAGTGCTTCAAAAATCAATCAAGAATTTTAAGAGCTTCTAATCTTCAATTTCTTTGATGGGAAATTCACATTCCCCATCTAAAATGTGCTTAATGCTCCAGTATCGTGTCAACTTAGGAATTCAGGTGACTTTCAATCAATTTCAATGGACTTTCAATTCAAAACCCGATCCCATTCCAAGAAATTTGAGATAGTAGGGCTAAATATTCACATTTTATGGGGAGATTGTAATCAGCTGATACGGCTTTCGTAGTAATAATCCTAAGATCCTTTTATTAGGAGATTTTATATCAAATATGTATGCATCAATAGTCGAAAATCGAAATACTTCAAATGAAATACTGTTTAGATATCGGAAATCCCGCATTGAAAGACCATAAAAAAAGTTGAAGATATTCTCAAAGAATTTGCCTAAAGTGCTTTTGTTAAAATGCCACTAAAACCGCACACTTTTAGAACTCAACTCGCCCATAAATGGATTCTAATACACAATAAATCAATCTACCAAAAGATTATAATCTCCTCCTCCTCCTCAAAAAGCCGCTTGCACAATCAACTGTTTACCCTTCCATAATCCCATTTGGATTCTTCAAGATATCGGCCCTTAAATGCCAATAGATCTATATTCCATTGATAGAAATCTCAAATATCTTTGTGCTGATACTACGCGAGAATATGAGAAAGGCCAAAACCCCGAGCTCCCTTATAATAATAACCTCATAAAAGAATGCGAGAACTCGGTATATAATAATCTGATTAGTTCTACGAATACCAATTCAATCACGTCCTCCTCCGAGCCAGCCAATGCAATGCAAGATAATCAAATTCAGGAATACCGAATAATCATAAACACGCAAAACCACTATACATTTCTGCACGCGGCCGCTATATCCAAACTCTATTTTTTTTGCATAATCTTACCATCTTCTTTCTAAAAACCCCCCGAGTATTTTTCCCCATTAAAATTCTATTACACGAAACACTTTAACTAATAGCCATTTAAAAAAAATCAGGCCGAGTAAATTAGACTTTTAAATCCTTCGAATCCCCCCTCCAGAATTAATCTCTTTTAATCACTATTCACCTTAAGGTGGAACCCATTTGGAATGGTAGGCTGATGATGAGCAGCAGCGTGCTGCTGTTGATGTTGGTGAAGGAGGGTTGCAGCTGCACATTGCTGGGAGTAAGCAGCCGCTGCAGCGAGGAGGAGTTGCGAAGGATGATGAGCGGATGGAGTTCCAAAGGGGGAGTAGGCGGGTGATGGGGAGAGGAGGGGTGGGTGATGACCTGCTCCAGGTGGACAGGTCAGTGGGAAGAGGCTACCACCAGCTCCGACAGTCACAGGCTTCGTGGTCTGATGGTTAGGGACACCGGAAGTGAAAAACACCCACGGAGATTGCATTTTTATGCGAAGGCGGGGAAGCGAGAAAGTTCCAGAGTAAAATCCAATTAAAACCGTATGAATTTCTCCGTTTGATCTTTGGTCAATTTCCTTTCAAATCGATCCTCGAAGAACCCTTTTTATTCCAAAAAACCCTCCCGTTCTGGAGGGTGAACTTGGGCACTTTTGGAGATGGCCAGAGTCAGACCCGGGTAGCTTCCTCCCCGAAAAAAAAACCCAAAGGCACTCCACAGCTGTTCCTCACGTGTATTACGAGAGCTAGCACGGTGGAATGGTGGAGGCAGAGACCGGCAAGTTAAAGTCTAGAGTTTTTTTTTCGACGTCGGAACTTTATATCTTGGACCAGAGTCAAAAACCGAACCAGATAAAAATCAAACTTGCGAGTGAATGAGGATCCCAATTAATACTCGGAGATTGTCTACCCTCTTTTTTGAAATATGGGGGTACAAATATTATATTCACTTCCTCCTTAAATGCTCGCGGAGACTCCCTCGCAAGTAGAGTTCAATTCTTAAAAAATTCCACGTGAAATAAGGCAAAAATTTGCAAATTCCTGGAAAAATTCCGCTTCCTAGTCAAAGTACATGAACCTTGTAGACTTGTAGTCGTCAAATACAGTTTTTATGCACAATTTCTTCCCGAATATCCTCTCCTTCACTCTTAATTTCCCCAGCCGGTGTGCTTACAGGATCCGGGAGAGCTAATTTCCAACTCTTCCTCAAAGAAAAATAAACTAGAGTTCCAATTAGCCGGGGGAGTACTCGTAAGTCTCGTCTCGAGTCAAGCTTGGAGATTAAATTACAATCTGGGAGTGCAATTTACGATTTTTTCATTCAAATCCACGAAATTTGCAAAGGTAGCTGTCTCCTTATCGAGCGAAACAATCCACTTTACCTTCAAAAAAATAGTTTTTCTCCTTATGTCTAAACTCTAAAGTACTATTTGCAAAAGTTCAAAGTGGAGGATTCAGAGCAAGCCTCAGAGTGAGTGAGAGAGAATCAACTAACTTCCTACTCGCTCGGCTTCCAGAATAGAACTGAACTGTTCTCGGCTCCCAAAAAGCATTCTCCTATCCAATTCCAATCCAATCCTATATAATAGTATGGGACCCTAACCCTATACTTGAAGAAAGAACGTGCAAACATACACAATCCAATTCACCTTTTATTACTATCTGTACTCGAATGTGTATAACACCACTTGCTCTAGTGGATCCAGGCTCCTTGAAACAGAGCCGATTCTTTCCCCCCATGCAAATCAATGCAAAAAAAGAACTCGTAATATTAATCCATCTCCAGATGCATGTCATCCGAGCTATTAAAAAGAATTTAGACTTTTAAAGACCAGAAGAAACTGCCTAGTACTCGAGTTATTGCAATAGGGCACAATAGGATTTAATAATCCCATTAAAAAACAGATCTTTTGAACCCCTTTAGAATAACAGATACTTAAAGTATCATTAAGTATCAGTAGTACCAAAGGCGAATTGAAATAACCTTCCAAACTACGTATCTTCGACTTGCATAATCCATTAATGAATTAATCTACATTTACAAAGTCCTTCTCATGTCACAGGCGGTGAGATTCCCTTTAACCATCATCAATAAACAATAATGTAAAGATATCGATGTTGTGCTAATAAATAAATTGGACATGACTTTAGACAGTTGACCTCCGACTCCTCAAATATCAAATACAACTTTACCGATGGATTGAAATTACATAATCCATTTGAATTTTAATCCTCGAACCATGTAATAAGCTCAAAGCCGACACAAAAAGTGATAAGGGTGCTCTGACTCTCGCATATTCATCCACGGCCCCTTCCTGGAGGCAGGCGCTCAACGAGATTAGATAGGAGATGAGTGCTAAAATTAAATACAATATTCTCAGGGTCTCCGCGAATTCAATATCCAATATCTCCGGCCACTTACGAGGAGGAGGACCGAGAGAACCGTATTTTATCCTATGAAAAACATTCTATCTTCTCCTACGAGTATTCTAACAGGATTCCCCTATCCTCGGGAGCTTTTTGGAAGAGATTATAAATTCCGATGAAATGTAGGTATTAAAATTTAAAAATACAAAGTAAATACTCCCCTATAAAGATTCAAAATTGTAAAGTCTGGGCTTAAATTTCAAAAGAACACCATCATCCGCCGTTTGCAAAACTTTCTTAGGTTCTATCGTCAAATTATCTCATTTTTTTCAAAGAAAAAAGTAGGTAGACTTAACAAGTCTTCCAAAAAATGCATTTGCTTTCAAGAGATACTTATGATATAAGCTACTACTACTCCGATATATTGTAAAAGGTGCATCTGGGTTCACTCTAAATGTAAATCTTCCTTCGTAGAAGACAATACAACTCTCTAAATTTAAATTTCAAGCCCCTATATGCAAGGCACACGCAAACCTGTAAACAATACTCTCGAATAAATACATTTATTCACTTCAAAAATTCAGCAGCTTTGAAATTCTTTGTTTTGGTGGTACAGTGGGACTCCCAGGAGGAATTGGCTCAGAAGCCAAAATCTGCAATCTTCAACTTGAAGAATTTGTAGAGTTATTTAAATTGACATTTTTGCAATAATTCTTTACGTATAATTAAACGAGTTCAACCCCGAATGAGAGTGTAAAACTTTCCAGACTTTTCAATTCAGAAATTGTACCTACTTTTCATGCAAATAAACAATACAAAACACATTTGAAGTTCAAAAAGTGTTTTGAACCGCTCTACAAAGAGATTATATTTTGATTTCACTGGTTGAGGTTGAGGAAACTTTAAAATAATTACTCTCGTGAATCGAATCTCGCATCTAGCAAAGGGTTGACACAACTTAATTTCACTTTCACCTCACCCATTCCTTATTTAATAAGTGCATGGTTCTATACTCTACGCCGCTACGGCCAAGACTTTAGAATTGAGACCATTTTATTGTCATTTTGAAGCTCACAAATTAATTTTGAATTTTTTTTAGAATAAATTGGAACTGAATTCCGCATAAATTAAAAGATCTGACTCCCCGAGTCCTTTTTCGAGACTCGGATGTTAAAATTTCAGAGCTGGAATTAATTAAGCGGTCAAAAAGTGTCAATCAAAAAGGGGTTAATTCAACTTTCAATCTTCTCTAATTACAATATATTCCAAACTTTTACTTTTCGGTTCAGCTTCAAATGCTTAACTTGAAGAAAGCTGACTCTGCGATATGAGTAACACTTTGAAGTTTTAAAATCCTTTAGGATTTCAATCTGCGACAATGCATGGATCTTGAGTTTGCAAAGCACGAGACCCAATTAAGATATCGAATATCACAGTCATCTGATTCTTTGCAGCGTACGTGTACAAGTTAACCCTTTAATTCAATGCATTTTTTAACAATCTTCCTCCTCATCCTCCGACTGACTGTTCCCATTTATTAAAATCGTCCTAATTGAATTGAATGGCTACCTCCACGGGTGGTCTTCAATCCCCACCCGCTAAATACTCGATGAGGAAAATTCCGGATAGTTTAAAGGCTAGCTATAATTAACAGAGCCTACTTTTATTAATTAAAAATTCATGTACAAAATGTGCATACTATTCGTAGAGGAATCCAGCTAAAATGCCACCGATTTTAGCTGGATTCTCAGCATCTTTTGAATCAAAAATTGAAACAAAATGAGATACGTTAATTTCTATTTCCTTTGATGAATAATGGGAAAGATGGGGTACGACAGTTGGCAGCAAATATATTAAACAAATTCATATGCATGTATAGTGGCACATACGAGTACTCCCACAGCCCTCGGCTCCTAAGATATGGATATGGGTAGGTGCTTTGCTTGAAATCTTTACGAGAATTTCTTGCAATATTGGAAAGCTACCGATCAAATCCTCATTTTTCATCGCCGTTCTAAAATAATGTTAAAATCGTCCAAAATCCAAATTTAATCGCTTTCAAGATCAGTTTCAATTGATTAAAAACCCGGCTTCTAAAATTAATAAGTTTGACATTTCAAGAACTAATTAAAAAAGGTCTCGGAAACCCGCCCTAGGGGGGAAGTCTGAGAATTTCAATTTCTTTTGCTCCTGACTTCTCCAGCAACCTTTTTAAAATGGCATTATGGCCTTGTGTAAGAGTAAAAGTTTGAAGGGAGAGCTACAGTATGGGCATTTAAATAAATAATGAGGTGAGACTCTCTGTTTCTAAATTGCATTTACCATTGAGAGTCTGAATAAAATAAGACTGGGGGACGTCTTATACCTATTCAGAGTAGTTGCCTGCATAAGTAACAAGAAGGGAGCGAGGGAAGGCGGGAGGGAGACCGGAAAAATGTGAAAAAGCCAAAAGTGAACTCTCGCAGCCCCTTTTAAAACCCGACAAAACACTCAAGCCTCAATTTGGAAGCTGGGGGTCCAAAAACTTTACGGCACTCCTCCTCCTCCTCTTCAACTAGAGTCTTTCTACGACCTGAAACCCGGAGATTTTATCGAACCAACACCGGCTTGCTTAATGAGAAGTTTTGCGTCAGAGAGTGGCACAAACTGCATTCAATTTCTTTACAAACATATACCGTAATATTTTAGAAAGAGTACACTCGACCAGATTGCTTGCCTTAAATAGGGGCAGCGTAAAAAGGCCGGTGGATTATTAAGCCAAAAGATTAAATTAAGATTATTCTCGAAAAAATTACAATCAAGAATTTTTTACGCTTAATTCAAAACCTTTTTCAACCTTTTGAGGGAATTATTTGTATGTAAAACTCATAAAAGCTAGAAATTCTATATTTAGAGCTCCAGCCTTCAACAATAGTACTATTTACGATGATATCAAGTGTGGCAGCTTCTCAAAAATGATCTGATTCTGTCCTTAACATCCAAAGATTATTTCTTAATTACAGAACGCAATCGCATATCAGTAAATAAGCCTATTTAAATAAGTAGGGATAGGTTTAGTTCTGGGTCTTTAATTAACGGATGGGTGAAGACTTTTTGTTGACAGTTGACTGAGCTCTGAGCTCCCAGATCTTCTAAAATCGCATGTGATTCCTCGCAAAATTTGCAGCTTAAACACACATGATTTTAAGATTTTAAACCTACTAAAAATAAACGGTCGCCTAACGTCTTAACGGGCCCGTTCAGATCATTGGCGGAAGTACCTGGGGGTGAGCTTTTTAGAAATTGGGAATAGAACGTAATCCGGAGACAATAGCCATTAGGCATATATAAAATTCATGATCAG
>JAAZTK010001418.1:0-14171 GCA_036507255.1 Megalothorax incertus
AATAAATATAATATCTTCAAATAATGAGCTTTCACCACCATACGATAATCGAGTAAAGCTTAACATGCATACACAGATCCCAAATTACAAAATTCCATCCAGATTAGAGGCATTTTTCATAAATCTTTTCGATTGTGTGTGAGGTACGTCTTTACAATTATTATTATCTATTGTATTACAATAAATTACACAGCTTGTGCATATCAATCAGTTGTGTATCTTATTAGATATATTATAATATTCTTAGGATATCCTACAAATGTAGTTATTTGTAATATCAAACAGTGCAATAAAAGTTGTGCAGTCTTTCGAGTATCAAACCCGATAAGAAAGGCAAGTCCAGATAGTTTTCATTTTAGATAGAATTTACAAAGGTTTTTTTATAATTATTATTATATGAACGAGAATTATAATGATTTGGTCATTAGTGTATGTAATGGTATATGGAAAATACAATTGGAAAACTTTATGTTCCCGAATCCCAGATATCCTCTTTTTCGTTTCAATTTGATTTTGTATTATTCCTAAGATAAAGGAATTGAAGAAGATGAACATAATATTTATAGCAAATCTTAATTCAAATTTAAAATATAGTACTGTATACAGCAATTTAGACTATCGTATCATAAAAAACATAATATAGCACTCTGCTGATCCTGAGTAGAGTGTATATCAGTATAGGTAGATATTATAAATAATGACTAATGAGATTAGGAAATGATATAATTTTTAGGGTAAATATCGGGGTCAATTTGTCAGTGCATACATATAGGGTTATTACATATAAATAGGGGGAAATCGATCAAGTCCATTAAGGCTACAGCAAAGTTAATTAATAATACTAATAAATATAATACACTTTTGTCAGATATCTTTTTTTAGAGAGAGAAGGCATTTTACATCGCATTCCAATATCATTTTATAATGAGCCTTTCTGATATTAAATGTCTTGATTCAAGGTAGCCAAATATAATACTATTAAAATCTTTCTGGAGAGAATAAAACTTTAAAGGGTACGATATTACAACAGAGTAAAAATAGAGGATTCAAGTCAATCAAAAAAGGCACGCTAGCGCTTGTAGAAATCCAAATATACATTAAAACTCAAAAAATCGAAAACCAAACTGGGGGGAATAGGCTACCTTGAACAAGGCAAATCTTAATTTACTTTTCTCCTATAAAGCAGTATATTGTATATTTTTCAATCACAAGTAATTTTGAATAAATATCATTATCGTTTTTCGTAGGTATCATTTTTTTTTGAAAAATTGGGCCATTTTTGGAAATGCTTGGCATATTTTGGGGAAATATTTCTCTGCATGCATTATTATAATTCATCCTTTTGTCAAGTTGACTTATTCACTTTTTTTGTACATACCCCTCTTGAAATATCATTCGATTCTTATCAGTGTATATGTGTGTGTGTGTGCGTGCAACCAAACCACACTATTCGCAATTACTATATCCTACTGACTCTGGACCTTTCGACGATACTTTGAAACTATTTTTTCTATATTTTACCCCTCTAATGATCTGAAGCCCGGCTAATTATATTTACACATTAAATGAGGGTATGACCATTAGGAGAGAAATACTTCTGTACTTGTAAATTAATTATTGGATAGGAAGGTATTAAAGTAGCATTTGATTTAGTTGGTTGAGTGAATACATAGTCATGATTTTTTTTATTAGACGGTGGTAGCTTTCTGTAAACTCTTCAACTCCATTGTTGACCACATAAAAATGATGTTTATTTCCAAAAAGTCCCCAAATCACAGCAATATTCTCAATGAAAATGTTGAAGGGGATTGTGGCCAGTGCGCCAGCAATAAAAAAGGTGACTCTGAATAAACCCATTCGGTATAATGAGAAGGATTTTATAACTCCAAAGATGTACCTTGAAAAAAATAAAGATTTTACATAATTTCCTCAACATAGTTTTATTTATAACTATAACTTACATGTAAATATTTATCGCTCCAATGAAAGCACACAAAAAGTCAAGTAACGGAGCACAAGGGATCGGAGCAAGATATGCTAGGACTATATTTGATGTGCTGAGTGGGAGAGTCACCCAAGAATAGAGGGATATTGTTAACAAGATCTTCTTTTGCCAAGGGATTGCTGGAGAATGAACAACAAGGTAGATACCCTACAAATACAAAACATATTAATTATTATTAATTAAATTAATAAAAAATCAAACCTGCATCCATCTCTTTCTTTGCTGGAGGAAATCCCACATAGTAAAGGGAGATTTCTCCCACATTTCCCCCTCGATAAAGTTGAAAGTATAACCCTCTGCATACGCCTTCATTCCGAAAAAACAATCTTCAGCCACTGAACCATCCAGTCCATTGTCAAATGAGATCCTTCGCTCTGCTCCAACCTGTCAGAAAAAGGAAAGGTCAAATTTAATTTAATTTTGATTATGTTGATATTAAAATAGCCTTGAGACACTTGAACAATAAATTGCAGTCATATTCAATTCTATTCTATTTTTTTTCCTATTCAATTCTATTCAACCTCAAAAAGATTTTGTTCAAATAATTATATTGTTCAAGAACCTTTAAAATCCAATCAATAGACGACATCCGATAAAATGATTTTACTTTTCCAAAGTACCTACTTGACATGCACTCAATCTATCACGCGCGTCTGTTAATCCACAATCGATTAGGTTAACCTATTAGTTACAATGGGTTTCCGAAAGTCAAATTGACATTAATTCCATGTTACAAACTAGATATAGTAGTAATGAATGGATTTACTTTAATATATTCTATTGGGGGGAGATGCACGAGTCAAATCATCAAATCGATTTATTCAATTATGTGGTCATCATGTTTGTTCGCGTCTTTAACCTTTGTTGATGGTGATGGTAAAATGTACAAAAATTCCTAACGTACTAATAAACCAGGATTTTATTCGTAAAAAAAATATTATTTGCAACTTTGTGAAATTCTAAACTTTTTTGCAAGCTTCTCCGTCAACAAAAATTTATATGCGATCAGATATCTCATATCCCCTACTAGATTGTATAATATTAATAAATTACTCTCTGTACTAATAGTCTAAAAATGAAAAAAAACATTTACTGGAAATGAAAAATCCCATCAGCTCTTATTTACATTTCACATGCCTTTAAAATATTCAAAAAATGAGCATTTCGAATTCCACTTACTTGAGTAACTACGTATGATCCTTTCCATGAAAAATATGGAGTATGGAATAAATAGAATTGTGCTCTTAATTTTCCCATGTCATCGGCTACACGGAAGCTGTCTGCTAGAGTTGTCATCCAGTTCACCACCTAGTAAATTAAAAAGAATTTCATTCTGTTTAGTATTATATCATAATATTGTAGTAGTATATCGAAGGAATAATAATAGCATGATCCGAGTAAAATTAAATATAGCCTATTGTGTAATGGGCGTATGCACTTAATAAATATTTGGTTGTGCGTAAATTCCAACAATAAACATTTAGAATTAGTAGGTATGTATTCTCGTAATATATTTTTGCATTCAAATTCCTAAAAAAATAATTTAATAAACCATTGAACATAGGTACGATATATTTATATGCATAAGTAGTAAATGCATATCAATAAGGCAAAATCCACGATTATATTGTATATTCAGTGGAATGACAAACAACTCAATTTACCCTTTCCTACTTTTACTGTAGAATTACTGACAAGTTGACAACTCTCTGAGTAATACACAATTATTATGAAAAAGAGGGTCAATGAATTTTATGGTCTGATGAATATATAATATTAATGATTCATATTCATGGTCTATTTATCTGCAAGTTAATACAATTTTAAAGCCTAAGCCTAGCTGTTTCTCTAATGAGTAATTTAGTTATTTAATATAAATATCAGATGCAGATACGTCAAACTCTAAACTTGCAATAGTATACTATACTATTGAATTCCTGGATAAAAGAAGGAGTGAGTCAACTGCATTTTATCAATTTCAGTTTGGTGGATTTTGATGCCTCATTCAATGATAAGTTGATAACCCAAAGTTATTACGTAAGCAATGAGCAGTACTCAAATCTCAATGAGGTAGGATTTTTATTGCATTTTAATTATTTTAATGAATCCTAGTTTTATTAGATATTTAATTATATGTATTAATATTTTCCAGGCCGGGAGTAGAATACATATTTGGCTTTTTTCGAGTATTATGGCAAACAAATAGTACTCAAGAATAAGAATTAAATGCCATAATATTTCCTGAATCAATACCTCCTCTACGTGTGTAGGATACTTAAACTATAATACTGGCTAATCCTAAAGTATTACTATATACTATTACATGTTATTTGCATTAGTAGGAAAAAGACAATGATTTTTACTTTCCTGTGTGGCATTAACTTGGTTTTACAAAGAATTTCAATTATCGCAAATCGATAGAATATCGTAGTATAATACACTCAAGTCTTTGCTCAGCTCTTTTGGCTCCTCTATTATTCAATCGATTTGCAATAGAGGAAAAGAAAGACCAGAGCATAGTAGTACAATAGTAGGTCTAACTCTACTATCCAGCAAAAGAAGATTACTACCTATGTAGGTTAGCCCGTATACTGGGGTATGCATAGAAAATCCTTAATGCAGATAAATCGAAAGAGATAGGGTAAATTACTTGCTTGGATTACCCGTAACCCACCCAATATATTTACCCCATTTTCAATGCTCAGGGGCCACAAAGGCTCGCCAAATGCAAAATATATGCATATAATACTGGTCTAGTACGATATAATACAATGAATTGAGCAGAAGGACAAGCGAACCAAGTGAAATAATGTTTGCATGTAGACAAATACTCAAAAGGTAAACTTAAATGAAGCCAAGCTTGGCCTTTTATTATCCTTAAATATTTATATGATTTAAATACAGTAGCCATACTATCATACATGCAAAAGTAATTTATTACAATACTCTGGACTTGAATGATAAAGCCTTTTATATTCCAAATATTGTGAAGATGTACTAACACTATTGAATTGTGTACTACAATAACTATATTCAATTTCATACTAAGGATAAGATCATATTGACAATTGTATTAAAGAGACTATATTGAATTATATCAAATTCTAATTAGTTAATTTAAGGTTAACTTGATAAGCTCGTTGTGGTCATTTTGGAATTTAAAGTTAACTCATCAGATTTTTCCCAACGTGTTATCAGTTCCCATTAATTATCATATTATATGCTAATGTGATCTTAAGACGGACTCTTTATAAAACTGCTCACACTTCCTAATTAAAGAATTTTATTTGTTATTCCTTTTTATGTGAATCTTAATATGAGATAGGTATTATAGTACTCAAGTTAAAACAAGAAGCCATAATTATAAAAAAAAATGCTATTTATTTTAATAGCTCTTTCTACAAAGTCTATATTATTAGAATTAATGCTTTACAATTAGGTATCTAATCTAAAATATCTTTAAACTCGTCCTCCTAACTCTAATTATCTTATCTTACTTGAAGTATCTAGTACAATGCAAAAAATTGAGTCGGACTCTGTAAATTGTGGGCAGATACCTAAATGAAATCTCTATTATCTCACTATGCTACTATTAAATAATCAGTTCTCAGATAACTATAATACCATGTCTCATCATATGGACATTAGTCATTGAAATGAAATTTAAGTGCAGTCCATAGACCAACGGAATTTATCCCTACATAATCATAATCATATCGGAAAAGATTTAAAATTTTAAATGCCATTATATCATTATCGGCCTCACATTAGCTAGCGATCAGCCCATACGAGTACTTGATACATTTGATATATACCTAGTCCATGTATAAAATTAAAACCCGATCCTGATAGGATTAATGAATTGATGATTGAATAAATGAGTGACTCTTTCGAATCAAAGATCAAGTATACAAGTATACAAATGCATATAGGCATCTCTGTAAGTCTTAAATACGAGCTTACTAATTTGACATATGTCAAAACAAATTACTTTAATCCAAAAACCCTAAAATGAGAGTCAAAGAGGGTGCCGTTGGAAAGTTAAATAATGAATGAAAGAGAAAAAATAATAAATATCTCACCTGATCGCTAGCATATGTAATGACCCCTTGGCCAAATTGATGTTTCCCATCCAAAACAAAATTAAGGATCCCTCGGATAGCATTCTCCGTGAGTATAGTCTCTTCATCAAGATGTACAATCCAATCCGTGTCCCCCAATATATTGACATCCTCTTCAAGGCAGTATTGAAGTGCCCTTGCTTTGAATAATGCTCCACTTTTTGTGGTATAAGTGGATGGGACAACAATCTCGGTGACCCGACTGAAATTATCCATAAGTCCAGGGATTTTTCGATCAGTGACCACTTGAATCATAAAGTTTTCAACTCCTACATCAAGGCATAGATTGAGGTTCCTTGCTACATTTTTTTTGACCAGATCTGGATAATCTCCTCGTGTCACCACTCGAATACAGATGAAGGGAGCAAGGAGTGGTGAACCTTTGAGGGTTATTTTTTCAGGGAAAGCGTTAAACATTGTAAGTCCAATGGCATTAAAGATGACTTGAGGAAGGGCGAGGAAAGTGAGGAACCTGAGGAGATAGAGGATGATGGTGGGTAGGAAGCCGTAGAGAGTCCATGGGTCAGCTAGCTCAGGCCCTTGACCAAGGTTCAGTCCTCCGGTACATAATGAGATCACAATTATGGCCAAGAGTAGGCAGTGGAGAGAGTGTTTGGTTCGGCTCGTCAACATTTTGAAGAATATATATTAAACTAGAAATTTTGTACACTGCACACGAAATTAAAATAATTAAAATAAAATTTTAAACTACCCTACAACAACTGACAAAAAAAACA
This sequence comes from Megalothorax incertus, assembly GCA_036507255.1. Taxonomy (NCBI): domain Eukaryota; kingdom Metazoa; phylum Arthropoda; class Collembola; order Neelipleona; family Neelidae; genus Megalothorax; species Megalothorax incertus. The sequence goes on from JAAZTK010001418.1 coordinate 6,864, forward strand.
AGAAACTTCTAAATTCTTGGCCCGGAGCCGCCTTCTCGTGTGAGTTGGAGAACAATTAATTCCAATCATAAACAGAGTTTAATTAATTATAATTAAATTACTTAGGATTAATTACAAAATACAAATTAATATCCAGCTAGTAGTCTACTAGGATATACGAAGCCCAACCAAACCCATGTTTCGAATGACGAGAGCTGAACAAAACTCACAAATACCACCACCCTATTTCATTCGATGGCCCTATTTCAAATTAAAGGAGCCCGGCAAACTGGAGCGGAACTCCAAAAAATAAAAATATTAATTTTTGACCTAAAATTTTGTCAATTTTATATTTTAAAAACATTTTTAATTGTATCCTTTTATTTTAATTGATGACCACTGAACTTTTTATGGTTGACATCCACTCCCGGGGGAGGTGAATTCAAGTTTTAGCGGATTTTGTCATTTGTGGTGAATTGGTAAGTTTTTTTCTACTTTTTCTGCCCATTTAATAATTATTATTTATTATTTAATACACAAAAGGAATAATTAGGTATTAATCGAATCGAATACAGATATTTTTTTAAGTAATTTTGTAATTTTTGTATTAATGTTGTTTTTAATTATTTGCAGAAGCAGTATTACAATATTTAATGACGAGGACGAGGACCTGGCTGTGCAGTGACTAGATCATCATCAGCTGTACAGCTACAATTCATGTTTTCCCGATTTATAAAAGTTAAAAAATTAATGCCAAACTCGTCATTGATTTCGAGTCTACTACCAAAAGTTCTAAGAGGTGCTGGGACTGTTGCAAAGTATATTGTGGTCATTCACCTGACATCAGAGTATATATTCAATATTCTTGTGGTAAGGACTTTGTTAAAAATTTTATTAAAAAACATTGTTACAAATAATTTAAGATAAGGTTAATGAAAGTTCGATTCTTCAAATCTAACTATACCTCATTAGTCCCTCAGTAGTCTCATCGACGAAAGAGGACTTAAGAGATTTCTTAAAATGCCATTACATTTAATTTCAGTTAGATATTAAGTTAACTATCTAATGTTAAATAGAGAAATGTAGGGAAATATAATTATATAAAATGTAATTTTTGACTTAGGATTAGCTGAGCTTTGTTAATTGTTTTACCTTCTCTAAATAGAACATGAGATACAATGAGAGGGATGTCTATGTCCATTAATATAAATCAATTATTAATTTATTGTTTGAATTATAGTATAGGATTCTTGTATTTCTTCAATTTGATTCCATTAATTTATTTAATCTTTGACTTTATAATTTTTTTTACAGACGACTGGACCAAGTATGGAGCCAACAATTCAAGTAATTTATCCAATTTTACGATACTTATTAAAAACTCCCACATTTCATTTTACCTTTAATTTTTTTTTACAGGAGAATGATGTGATTGTCTCAAATGTTTTTTCGGCCAAGTTCGGTGAATTGAGTATAAATGACATAATAATTGCGAGATCCCCAACTAGTCCATCTAATCTCATATGCAAGAGGATTACAGCATTGGCCGGAGATATAAAAAGTATGGGGGATAAAGTTGTGGTGGTAAGAAATTGGAAATTTTAATTATTGAGCAATTGGAATCTTTATTAAAAGTATTTTGAATAGATCCCAAGAGGACATATTTGGGTGGAGGGTGATAATGGGAATAATTCCAATGATTCTCGTGTTTACGGTTAGTATTGTTATTTGTTAATTAGTAATTACAATTAATATTCTAAATTCTTACATTTGCAATAATTTCATTTGTGATTGCTTACAAACTGTATTTTATTTTTGAATTATTTATAATATTTAGGTCCAATTCCGGCCGGCCTAGTTAAAGGAAAAGGTAAGCATTACAAAATTTTAAATTATATATCTATCGTACTTGTACAAGATATAAATATCAATTTCCCAATGCTTTGAGATCATTTGGGGTTTCCAAATTTCTTTAAAATATGCGCATATGAAGATTTGTATGTACTATTAACTACTAGATACTAATGAATGTCTGCAATTTTGCAAAATCCAAGTTCATTTTCTCACATTTCTCTCCCCCTTTTTACAAAGCCGCCTAGTTCGCTATATTATGACATACTAGTACCTATCTGTAATCTGTATTCTGTAATATTAATATAATTAGGTATCTCCTTTTAATTAAACTCCCCCAAAACATTGTGGTTTCAAGATTTAACAAGCGTGTATAATAAATATATACATACTTATATGGGTATAAATTCCTATATGTAGAATATAAACTTTATTCTGGAATCTTTGAAGTTAGTGAATCCACTATATAATTGAATAGGGCGATCTTGAACTTGACTCTTGAATTAATTTGCCCCTTTATATCCTCCGCAAAGGAATGTTAAAAACTTAAAAGTCTCAAGGCTTCAAAAAACTTCACTGGAGAATTTTATTTTCAACACCCTAATTAGTTATTTTTCTCAGCAAATTAAAGCTATTAAAATTTATGAATTTCTTGTGTTTATGCTTGTATTGTAGTACAAGTCTCTCCATCATGCCCCATTTGTTTTGTTGATTTAAATTCATCCCATATATATACTACTCGTTACGTACGTCTTTCAAAGTTTCAAATTACCTCAAATGTGGAATCTTCTCAGCCTTGAGCTTGAGATTTATGTTATCTTTCTCATTTGGGCTCATTGCATTGAGGGGATATGTGCTCGGTACGATATACTATATGCTCTCTTATTTGAGCTTTTCAGTGTAAAAATACTGCATTTTTAATTAACTCGTGTCTCTCCTTTTTTTCCTTTTCAAGCAATTCTCAGAATTTGGCCTCCTCGTCGCATCTCGTTATTTGCTTCCAAGACGTGCTAATGATTATCAATAGATCCTCTGAGTATCATAAAAGAAGAAAAAATCTTTAATGTTTTAGACAAAATTTAAAGTAAAAGAGAATAAATAATGTTTTTTTAAAAAATGGAATTGAAATGCAATGCTCTATTTGAGAGTGTGAGCAAGTAGTACTTATCAAATTTCTTAATTATTTATTCAATTTGTAGATAATTTTATAATTTATTATATAAACAACTAGTGTATTCTACCATTAATGTACAGATATAGCCTTGCGTAAAGTTCACGGCGTAAATGATGATGAGATACGCATAGAATATTAAACTACTTTCAAGAAATTAACAATACGCCATATAATGTAGTACTACATGACAAGTAAGATATATTCACATTTTATATTCAGAACGCACCATTAGTCATTAAGGGATGGCATAATTGTTTAATTATTAGTTAAAAGTCCTTATCGTTCCTTATTACCCCCCGTAAATATTTACAAGTCCTCTAAAATTAGATATCACATCAAAAAAATAAAGTAATAGTATGGTAGCTTCCTTTTACTTGATTTAATTTATCTACTGTTCAAAGGGTTAAAAACTATATTGAATGGTAAGCTGACCAATGACCATGCTAGAGGTTATTACTAGTAGTTATCATCCTCGCACAGAGTAGACAATAACTTTAACCTCGGTCGAACCAGCAGAGCTACAATGGCATTCCCAGGAGAAAAAAAGGGTCGTTTCAATAACTCGCCCCAATATAAGGAACCTCTTTGATTTAGAGCCTATAATACAGAATAGTAGTAGCTAGTACAGTAGTATATAATTAAATAATCTGCCGGACATATTTTCCTAGTTGATGGGCGTATATAATGTAATTACGCAAACAAGGGTATACTTGCACCTCAGGACCTTTTCACATATTAATACTCATTACACTATTGCTTTGTAAGGATTAACACAGCAGGTATACGTTTGATTCGATTGATCAAAATGGTCCGAGTGCATGTGTACCTCATCATCCCTCATGTCTTCTCTCTCGCTCCAAAAAAATAAATTAGAATTTATCTTTTAAACTTTAAAGACGGAGACCTTGAGAAGATCTGATTAGGAAAGAACAAATACACTGCCCCAGCCAGGATGTATTAGATATGATGCTTGTATTGTATGTAGTATCGAGATTCAGGATCAGATTCAGGATGCGGATATCACAATACATGTATATATCGTACTACCTCTGTATTTCATGATCAATAGAATATATCATTATATTCATTAATAATCTGAACCTTCTCTCCGTCCTCCTAGATAGATTAATATTTAATCAATTAAAACACATCCTATACTTTTCCTATTCCATGTGTATTGGATTTGATAAGTTATCTGAATCCTGGAAAGGAAAGGAAAATTGGCGTTTTTTGGAACCAAAGATTTTCCAAGAATTAGCCTGAATCTGATTTGATTATTGGCGTAAATGTATCCGTATATTACTGATCTATAATATATGTGCATGTATTGTACCTATACCTGTACGAGTATGTAGAGTCGTAGACGAATTGAATTCCTAATAATTAGGATTAATGCAATATATATGTATACTTACCTGCGTCCTGCAATATGTATCGTGCCTATTAATCGCATATACAGAGTATTATTTACTAGGACTACTCTTCATACACCCCATACTACGTATATAATACGATTGTAGTATCAGTAATCAGTATACGCCTAGTACCTACTATATTTTAAAGTGTTCCAGTGACCAGTCTCGTCTGAAACCGGCTTCACTTTTTGAATCCTGGTTTTAAGAATATTGATTAGTAAGTACTTTTTAGTATTGGCTCAGAGCTCATATTTTTGTAAGAAATCCGAGCTGTATAATTGCTTATGTAAATCAGTCATGATTTATAAAGGAAAATTCTATAAATTTTAAGATTTTGCATGTTTTTCTGTAATTTGATACGAAATATCCCAATAAACATATCAATTATCATAGTCCTGTGGCGTCCAAGTATCATTCGATCTTTCTGAAAAAACAAAATCATCAAAACTCAAATAAGACAGTCCACAGAATCACTATATTATATTGCTAGACATCATATATCAATGCAATAGGTACTCTGTTTGATGCTACATAATGCAATATAATGGAATTAGTATTTAAGTATTAACTAAGTAAGTAGGATTGTCAATATTGATATTAAGTGTCCATTGGATAGACATAATAAATTTATTTCAGGTAATCGGTATTTACATTGATCGAGTAACCTTATTATTGTGCTGATAGTAATGAATAATCATCCAGAGGATAGTAATACAGATATGCATTAGTACGATATTTATCATTATCTTAATATATCGAGTTCAATCATAAGCTATTATTGCTATACATGGCTTTATTAAAGATTAGATTTAATTCATTCTCATATTTTGGGTGGCTTAAAAATATTTTTTATGTATACAAATATGTTTACTTAAAAAAGACAGATTAAGCCTACATGTATGTATGAGTACATTACGTTGTTTGCTTGTACGATAAATGAATTTCCTCTCGTATCAAAATCTCATTTATCAAAGTCGACTCTTATTATATCTCCCATGAGCCATGATTAGACAATCAATTATTCCAATATTCCAGTATATTACTGATAGCCCAAATAACTATTTATCATTTAATCCAGTTTAATCTATCCAAAATTTGTATTAATTCAACATATAATACTAACTGTAGTTTGGAATATATTGAAATTTACAAATCGGGGTATCCTATTAGATGGCCATGGCCAAGCCCATTATAATGAACCTTCAATACGGGTACAGACTACAGGCCCCTCTCAAAGGATCTTTGCCAAAAATCATTAAAAAGCTCTACTCTCCCCCCTAAGAAACCCTCCATCTCATATCCGCAGTCGCGAATCTCATTCTGTTTCTTTTGCATATGCATATACATAGCTTAGGAGTGTATATGGATCCGGGATCTCTCTAATTTCGGTTCAAAATATATTACTTGTAGTTATAGGCAAAGAGGTTCCATTCCTTGCCTTCATCTCTCTTCAGCAGAGTGCAAAGTCGATAGTGTTCTCCTCCTCTTTTGGTTTTTTTTCTAGCACTTTTGCAGCAGCAGCACTTCCATCAATACACCTGCTCATTGAAATAAAAGAAACAGTAAGATCGTCGTAATATTATTCATTCACTCAAAGGACTCTACGAGTATACTGCAGATATATGCAGTGTAGAAAATTAGTGAGTGCCCTCCTTCACTTTACTGCCCATTGTAAATAATACTACTACTTTTCTCGAACTCCAATCTCGATCCAAATCCAAACTCTGCATCAATCCACTCTGCATACCACGTAGCTCAGTCTTTTTCTATCCCTTGGCTGAGAGCAACTTTTGTAATTTATAATAAAAATTCCCCTTAATCTTACAACATTTTTCTCTCATTCTCTTCTCCAAGCACATACCGAGCTCCCCTATTGGTAAGTACTATTTTGTTTCAATCCTCCTGAGTAATTATGTACAATATTACACTATATTATAGGTACAATATACATATATAACCCGATGAGAACTTAACGAGAAGTAGGAGCTATCACACTCAAGGGTTTTAAAGTATTATACATTTAATTCCCTTCGACCCTTAACCATTAAAAGTTTTAAACCCATTCTCTCACTCTCATTCCAAGTTAGCTTTAGTCTCAAAGTTCTTTTTCCAAACCATTTTATTATCTCTAAAGCTGTAGAGAAAAAGAGCTCATATCCTACATATATTATTATGTAGCAGTATAATATGGTTCATTTGGTCAGGAGGAGTGAGTGATTAACACTCTGAGGCTACAAGAAGAGATAGCTAGTCTAGCAGTGAATGTGCAACCATCCAGTTCTTACAAGTTCTTTTACAGATACCAATTCAAAATACAGGGAGGATATACGAATAGTGTAAGTAGTGGTTGTGATTTTTACTGGACATGTTTCCTTGCTTAACCTGATTAGTAGTACTTATACATTCAAGGAAAATTAAAAGCATCAAGAAATATTCAAACCTTTTTACAAGATTCACAATTGAGCTAAACTATAATTCATATCAATCAATCACTGACAAATTCTTATTAGGAAAAAAAGAAGAGTGGAAATTCAGGGTGTGGATATATTAAAAGTAAAATCACATCTATATCATTGACTTATAAAACAGATCGAGATCCTTAGATTGTTTCACTAGTTTTGCAGATACAAGATTTTTTGTTTGATTGGTAATACTACTCTTACTAGCAATACTATTATATCTTGATAGATATATTAGCTGAACGTGTCTTGCTTCCAGGGAGGGGGAAAGTCCCAACATATTAATAATTTCAAGGTAGGTTGGGCCCAGGAGGAGTGATTTGGTTTAAACTATATATCCATCCCTGTTATACATAAGGACTTGCCGTTCAATTATCCAAAATTAGCTATATGATCAAGCAAAGCTGCTGGAGAAAGGGGGAAATGTGTA